>JAAGKR010000063.1:59177-121896 GCA_011419295.1 Clarias macrocephalus
TACGCAAAGAACTCTGAGCCAAGTAATCACTCTTATATTCAGGCATAATGCCAGTGCTGAAATGCATTATATTTCAGAATATAACAGCCAAAAAAAAAAGACTACATTAAAAATCTGCCTCTGCAGAATTCCCACATGTAACCTGTACAACATAACAATAGAATTAGTTAGAATAGAATAGAATAGAATAGAATAGACAATAGAACAATATAACCATATGGTATTTCATGCAACAGGAACTATAACGCATTGTCAGTTTAATTTAATAAAGGATATTTTTAAAGGGAAGTTGTTGGGGATTTTTTGTTCAATGCAAATGAACACGGCCTGTACAAGCATTTAGTAACATCCTTTAGGTACAGATGTGCATTTATGTGCTATAAATACCAAATTAGGGATACTGGAGGTTATTATGCACAATTCTCAAACACAGTTTGATCAATAAACCAGCTAAACTTCAGTTCTATGCTTTCTGACAATGTTTAAATCCAGCACTATACGTTATTTAATTAACTCTATTAAAAACACATCTGTACAAAATTGATATGACTGAGCATGTAAAAATTTCATGTTACAGTTTTAGTATAATTTACTACTACTACTACTACTACTACTACTACTACAGTGCACAACTACTTTATCTTTAAATCAACATTTATAATCCAAATACTGAAAAGCTGAAGTTGTCTTGCCGAGGAGAAAAATATACTATATTTTATACTTATATAATATACTATAATTTATATACTTTCCTAAGTACTTGAAGTACTTTACTTTGAAGTAAAGTAGTCACCCCAAAGTTGATTATCCAATATCAGCATCACCAATATTTATTATTAGGTTCAGATTTTAAGGTGTACCCGTCACACATGTCCCCATGCATGTAGTAATGAATGCATATAATTGCATATGATTGTGCAAAATTATACTCAGTACTGTTGTAGACAATTAAATACAGTATACTGTACGAAGTATAACGAACTACTCGGTTACCCTGAGAAATGTTATATATGTATATTCAGCTAACATCAGGTAGCACTAAATGTAATATAAATGTACAATAAAATAAAAATAAAACAGCTAACTTTTTTTTTACGAAAATGTCCTACACAACATAAACGATCCAGATTAGTATCAACATATTATTAATTTTTATATCACAGTCATTAAATTCAAATTCAATGAACTTAGTTTAAGCACATTATAGTCTATATAAAATAATCTTCTCACAATATCTCCCTCATATTAAGCATGACCAAATCCATAAATGTCTACGTAAAGTTTAGTTTTCCCTAAGAAGCCTGAGCTCCGTTTTTCCAGGGCGTTGACCCCGTCTTACCTTAGAGTCCAGCTTCTGTTTCACAAAGGCTCCATTAGCAGCAGTTAAGACGTCATTCATTAAGATGAATACATAACCCTGTAGGTCAAAGGACAAGTCGGCACTGGACAAAACAGAAGTGGGACACGCAGTTAATTAAAGCTCAGGGACGGAGTGAAGTATTTTCAGCATGG
The DNA here is from genome assembly GCA_011419295.1 of Clarias macrocephalus. Taxonomy (NCBI): domain Eukaryota; kingdom Metazoa; phylum Chordata; class Actinopteri; order Siluriformes; family Clariidae; genus Clarias; species Clarias macrocephalus. Next base: position 60,690 of record JAAGKR010000063.1, read on the forward strand.
CAGTGGCACACGGCACTAAAAACGGAGAAAGCGTCTGAGCCAGGGGTTCAAAAACCCGAAAGTGCTATAGACATGGAGAGTGCGAGAACAGAATTCTGTTTATAGAGTATAGCGTGATGAAATAATCTTCAATATTATTTTATTGCATTTATATCATATTTTAACCACAATTTCTTATAATCATTTGAACTCAAATTTACAGTTTCTATTTGGTCTTTAGTTTACTTCATGTAGTTTTCAATGTGAGGTTTGGCCATGACCAAAGCAAAACCCCAAGGATCATTAAGGGTGCCAGGTCTTAAGTTGATTATACACAGGTAATTTTATTGTTGTTGTTTCATGTTGTACAGGCTGTAGGAAATAAACCGTGGCTTCCATTTAACATTGTATAACAAATGAATTAAACTAGCCACACATTTATAACTGTGAAAAGTTAAATATATACAGGATTACATGGATATGTCGTTACTTTTAAAGGAATAAACCTTGCTTCAAGTGTTTCATTTCTACACGTCTTCGTTCAACTTGGTCGAGTTTGAGTTTTATAAGAAATAACATGACAGACTGCATCATCTGAGGAGCGTTATTCAACTCGTACCACATCAACCAGCCAACAAGTACAAAGTTCAATTCATTACCTAATGATAAGTCACACATTTAAACAGTTTATTTATTTATTTAGACATAGTTGTGGACTTAATGTTGTAATGGGGTACAGCATCCAAAAGATACACTAACAGAAGTGTTAGTTCCTGTTATAACCAAAATACAACCTAAAGCTCCTCTACCAAAAACAGACAGGGGCTGTTCATTTAGTATCCTGTAATTCTTTTATATAGTGTGCATGTATAGTGTAATTATCTCAGCTGAGAGTTTTACCTTGCAGCCACAAACGCCCCAAAGATCATTGTGAACACGGTGAGCTGAACTGGCCATGAGAATTTCTTCCTGAAAGAACATTAGAAAAACACGACTATGCTCGTATTTAACAGAGAAAGAACACATCTGTTATCTTTACTGAGACGGTATTAGTACAGTTCTTCGTTGTTTATTATTCACTCACTTTAACAAGAAGCCCTCGGCGAGCATTGTGAAGAGAATGGAGAACCTTCTTAACACTGTAAACATCGGCAAACTGGAGACGGAGAGATACAATAAAATCATTAATTAAATCCAGGATGCTGCAATACAAAGCACACGCTTTCTAACAGAGTCTAGAATCACACAGTAACCTCGACATTACAAAGCACTATTGTTCACTTGTTGTCTCAACGCACTATCAATCAATAGACCAGTGACTGGAATCAGCTGGTTTTTAACTTGATCGGCCATGAACATTTTTATCTGATAAACAGTTCTGTGGAGATCGTGCATGAAGATCTATGGGAAAGTCGCTCTCAGTGGGGAGCACTTTTCATAATGGCCGCGCTCTCAGTGGGGAGCAGTGCACACTCACATCAATCATAGCACGACTAGCCAATCATGGCCGTCTGCACTTTATTCCGCCCCAATTACTAGAATTATTTTCAAAATGAAAAATCTGAGGCGGCACGGTGGTGTAGTGGTTAGCACTGTCGCCTTGCACCGCCAGGGTCCGGGTTCGATCCCCGGCCAGGCTCGATTCCCGTCTCTGTGTGCATGGAGTTTGCATGTTCTCCCCGTGCTTGGTGGGTTTCCTCCGGGTACTCCGGTTTCCTCCCACAGTCCAAAGACATGTAGGTTAGGCTAATTGGCGTTCCCAAAATTGCCCATCTGTGCCCTGCGATGGATTGGCACCCTGTCCAGGGTGTACCCTGCCATGTGCCCTATGTCTCCTGAGATAGGCTCCAGGCCCCCCGTGACCCTGAATACAGGATTAAGCGGTATAGATGATGAGTGAGAGTGAGTGAGTGAAAAATCTGAAATCAAAATAACAAATCCTTGCACTTGTCGGCCCCCCGTAACCAACAGTGCACGTGCAGCAGATACGGCGAAGATACGACGTCACAGAGAATGAATTTTCATTTTCGGTTGGATTTCATTTGTATCAGAAACCTGGAGAAAGTATAACCTTGTGCAGGTCTGGAGAAAATGTAAAATGATTTTAAGATCCAGGATTTATAATAAAAACGTATTTAGTTTTAAATTTAAAAAAAATTACAGATTTGTCTTTGGTGTTAATTATTGTTCTTGGAAAAAAAATTTATAGGAACTGGGCAAAACTCAGATGGCCAGGTAAGCTTTTAACAAAAGAAAAGAAAAAAAAAGGAAAAAAAGTGATTGGCTAAGGAAATCTCTAGTTTTTGGTGTGAACAGGCCTCTGCCCTAAAAAGACCAACATGCACAATTCTTATGCATCATGAACAACAAAATAATAATTTATCCCAATCTTATAAAAAAAAATAATAATAATAAAATAAATAAATAAATAAAAATTTTACATACACACACACACACACACACACACACACACACACACAAACTTTCATCACAGAGATAATGCGGATCTCATCTAATGCCCCACATATTATTATGTGTCTCCAAAATGATTTGTGTGTTTGTGGTGGACAAATCATACTTGAGTCTTTTCGTTCCAAACAGCCCGGTTACTTGATTGCCTACGTACAGAAGAGGTAGGGGAAAGGTCTGAAAGAGAAAAAGAACAGTTTCGATTTTTTTTTATAAGAAGAATCTACTAAAGATTAACAGAAAAGTTGTTGGTCTCAAAACGTCTGGAATAATACGTTCCATGCCAGCGGCCTTGTTCACGTGTCATGGTGTGTGATAAGACGCTTACCCGACCAGTTATATATGAAGAAGATTAAATTGCATTTCCAACTATTTTTTATTTAATCCCCTGAAAGTTTCTTCATTTACTGGTTTTTCATCTCTCATGTGTCAGACAGTAATGTCACAAAAATTTCACAACTTTCTTCATCTGCACTTCCCTGCAATCTTACTAAATAACTTCAGTGTGTTGGGACATGGCTGCACTGTAACCCTCCTGCCTGTGTAATATAATCCTGTATGAACATTTTATATATCATCACTTTATTTCATCATACACGCTGGCTATTACACAAACAGAACAGCATGGAAAGTATGGAGAATATTTCCAAGAAGTTCAAACAAAAAAAAGTTTTTTTTTCTCTTTCTCTCTCTAAACATGTTTTAAACAGACTGAAATATACCAGTCCAAAAATATTTCTAACTAATATCAAATGTAATTAAATATAATTCTAAACACACATACTTAAATTCCTTTGTGATGTCTTAAAGTTGCATTTAATTATTACAACAATACAGGCTAAAAATCACATAACGTCAGCTGCTCTTCATTCACGAAATGAAGGATGGTGCACACATCCAGTTTAGCTGACTCCAAAAAACAATGCAAGACGGTGACGTTATTTAAAATGAAGGGCAATAAATAGCGCTGGAAGTTTAGAAGTGGAATGCAAATGTTTATATTGACAGCGATGTCATGCAAACCCAAGAATGACTCGCTTGCTGCGACTGGGTGAAAAGTCGTCTCACATATGGAGAGCTGTTTAATCGTGACACACCTCACATGCGATGTTGTTATTTCAGTCAGACTATGCGTGATGGCATGGCGCATTGAACTGCTGACTAGTCCTACCCTTATTTATTTTTGACCACCTGGCTTTTTTTTTTTAAACAACAATGTGATCATTTTTGACATTTAAGAGATTTTATTAAGACGGTATTCCCAAAAGTAGCTTATAAGCTTATGTTTTCTAAAAAAGGATTTCACAACTGTCATGTGTGTTAATACTGTGCGACACTAACTGCAATACTTTTAGTCTGGGTCATTATACCAGGAGGGAAAAAAAAAAAAAACAGTTTTCAATTTTCTATTAAATAAATGCTCTTCATTTTAAAGTCTTGGACAATGTGTGAGAAAAACTGATATTTTGTGCCTTGTAATCCACACATACCATCTTTTCTTTGCTTTTCTCGACTACTCCAGTTCAAATGCAGGACTTACTACACCAAAAAAAAAAAGACTAACACGACTGACTTGCCATCAAATGGAACAAATGCTCTCAGTATGAAGATCTACAATATCTAATAATAACGCTACAGAATCTACAGGCGGTAACTGCTGTGCACCGAATACCTCAGTCCTGATAAAAAAACATTAAACATTTTAGTATGATGTACTTTTGTTGTTTAAACTTTATTCATGGTCCATTTTTACTTTATTTAAATGTTTCCTTCATTCCCCACGATACTGTTTAGTTACAGTTCTTTGCAAAAGTCTTGAAATACTTCTCATTTCCTCTTATTAAATTAAATGTAGATTAAATTAAAGAAAAAGTAAACGCAAACGTTTTACTGCAACAGGCTGCAAAGTGCCTAAAGACACAATTAAAAATTTGGTTGTTTATGTAAGAACCTCAGCGTCGACCTCGTTTCCCCTCTCCAACCAGCATCACCAGTATACTAATCATCTGGCTCTTTGAAGTCGAACATGAAGGAACGAGGGGTGGATTAAGACTTTTCCCCAGTACTCTATTGTTTTGCAGTAAAAAAAAAAACTTTGCTGTAAAACTGTTAAGACAGTGTGAACAAGGAGGTGTATACGATGTACCATATGTGTGTGTGTGTGTGTGTGTGTGTGTGTGTGTGTGTGTGTGTGTGTGTGTGTGTGTGTGTGTGTGTGTGAGTGAAGTGTGCTCACCTTGCTGACAATATTGAGCTCCCAACTGGGGAAGGAGATCACCCGCAGAGCCTTTCCGGACCACAGCACCAACACTGTGGCTAACATCTGTCATTAACACAGTGACCATCAGGACGTTTCACTACATCACCATCATCGATGAGGGAAAAGAGCTGTAGGAGGAAATGAGTCTTACCTGCCCAATGCCAAGACATATCGATGAAGGAAACCTGGAGATTAAAAAATAAATTGATTAATTACCCTTAGAAGGTTTTTCACATTTTTGACACACACACTACCCCTCATCACTTTCTAACTCCATAGTTGTTCCTGATTTTTATTTATTTCTACACTGTAAAGCAATACTGAAGGTGTCCAAAATATACAATAATCTCTTTTGAACAGTTGATATTGAGATGTGTCTGCTACTTATGCTCTGTAAATCCGTCATAACGGCTCTAATCTGAGTTTTCTGACGCTTGTAACTCTAATGAACTTCTCCTCTGCAGCAGAGGCAAGTGTTGGTCTTGCTTTCCTGGGAAGGTCTTCGTGAGAAACAGTTTCAGTTTCATCATGGTGCTTGATGAGTTTTGCATATGGATGTAACAATACTGTTCTTGTAATCACTGTTCCAGAACAGCTGTCCTTCATGTCTTAAAATAACAACTGACTGTTCTTGTGACTGTGTCTGTGCCCTGCGATGGATTGGCACCCTGTCCAGGGTGTACCCTGCCATGTGCCCGAAGTCTCCTGGGATAGGCTCCAGGCCCCCCGTGACCCTGAATACAGGATTAAGCGGTATAGATGATGAGTGAGTGAGTGAGTGAGTGAGTGAGTGAGTGTTCTTGTGACGGCGGCACGGTGGTGTAGTTAGTGTCCAGGTTCCAGGTTTGAGTCCCGTCTCTGTGTGCATGGAGTTTGCATGTTCTCCCCGTGCTTGGTGAGTTTCCTCCGGGTACTCCGGTTTCCTCCCACAGTCCAAAGACATGCAGATTAGGCTAACTGGCATTCCTAAGTTGCCGGTAGTGTGTGAATGAATATATGTGTCTGAGTCTTGCTTCTTTGATTTCTTTTGTTTTTGTTTGGTAATACTACATATTTTGTTGGAAAAGTTTGGAAAATGAACATCTTTTTGTAATAGTAATAGGACGAACGCTTTTCTCAGAAGCACTCGCACGATCGGCACAGAATGGTTTAAGATCTGAACCAGTCGTGGGCGGTTAAATTCAAAACCTGAACAATTACGGTCACTAGCTGATCGATCTGTGCATCTTTCGTACAAGCGTTTTGCAGGGCACAGGAGCTCTCCAGGGCCGGAATTGTGAAAGCGTGATCCATAGATATGTAACAAAATAAGTGCAGAGATGGGCGCTGGGGTTTGTGACTTATGCCCAAGTCAAACACAAAGAAATAAGAATAAGGAGAGAATCCATGTGGACATGGAAACACCATGATAATTCCTATATTTTCTGATGTAAACAGATCTCTCATTAAGACCAGTAACACACCTCTTAGAAACTGATGGAAACTCAGCAAACCTGTCTGGGTGTACTTTTTACTTATTTAATTTTGATATCATGTTATATTTGCCCCAATAAATAAAGTTAAATTAAAATACACAAAACATGTTCGCATAGTTTACATTAGCATTAGAGGGATCTTAATGTTCACAACAAGAAATCCCATTTCTTGTTCACCATCAGAGAGAGGAAAAACGTGACATCAGTGATTACAGAAGAGTTAAAAAGCTGATTTGAGTTTAGTCAGAATGATGTGAAAAACGCATCCAGTGAAAGACAACTCTGTGGGTGTGTGTGGGTGTGTGTGGGTGTGTGTGGGTGTGTGTGGGTGTGTGTGGGTGTGTGTGGGTGTGTGTGGGTGTGTGTGGGTGGAAACACCTTGTTAATGAGAGAGATCAAAAGGAAAATGACCAGATCGGTTCAAGGTTCAAGCCAACAGGAACTCAATAATCACTCTTTACAACCGTGGTGAGCAAAAAAGCATCTCGTGCACATAACGCATTACAGCTCGAGGTGGATGAGCTACGACAGGAGAAGACATATCAGGTTTCACTTCTGTTCCTCTTCTCACATTGAAGAGCAGGAAATCTGACACCACACTGGGCACACATTCACTAAAACAGGACTGTTTAAGATTAGGTGAAACAAACCAAAAAAAAAAAAAACTTTTGCAGTCTTCAGCTGTCAAGGTTTAGTGAGCCTGTGCCCGGTGTTGCCTCAGACTCCCGACGGATTCCTGACTGACAGACGAGAGACAGAAGTGAAGCCTGATCTGCTTTCCTGAGTTTCACTGTCCACTGTCATCATTCTTTCTTTTTCCGTTTCTTCTATATTAATGTTTGTTTAAACAGATACGATCAAAATACAGATTTAGATTTTTATGTCTAGAGTGGCATTTTTTAAATTAAATTTCAGTCTTTTGATTAAAAACATTGTGGAATATAAAAATGTTTCTGTTAATATGCTGAGATTTTCTTTTTTACTTTTAATGCAAACAACGTTTAACTGTAAGAAAATCACACTCTGTATGACGATTGTGTATGTGACAAAAATAATAATAATTTGAACAATACTGTCCTTACATTTTTACAATACAGTTAAATTTCCCACATTCACCTTAGGTCCATTCTGCTGACTAAGAACTTGAAGCCCTTATCAGAAAATTCTACGATTTTCCTAAATTCTAGGGAAGATGGTCAGGAAGATCATCAGAGCTTGGTACAGCGCAACACAGTTCGAGAAACTCTTAACCATTAAAGTAAATAAATAAATCATGCTGAAAAGAAAATGTCGCTGTTTATAAGTTGCAAACTCAAAGATGGGTTGTGGAAGTTTGGGGGTGCCTCCAAAAATACGTTGGATTCCTTGTTTAGTGCTGACATGGACAGCTTTGATCTCTCACCACTGGAGCGCTCATAAAAGGAAGAAGAAGAAAAAAAAAGCAAAGAAGGCATGTTTGCTTAAATGGCCAAATCCAAGCCTGCGCACTAAACTACTAACTACTAGGCTGTAACAGAGACTACACTGCGCATGGAGATTTTTCAGTTTGTACTGTAAGCACATGGTCGGTTCATGGCTTGTGAAGTCTGAGAAGGATATATATATTTTTAAAACATGAATATCCAGGAAATATCGATGAATATCCAAGAAATCATAGCGCTTCTTGACAGTTCAAAGATTTTGTTGGAACGTCGCAATAAATTATAAACACTGTGCGAATTCATAGACTGTTACACGGTTCATAGCAAAGCCTTGTAATCATTTCATAGCTAGTGCACAGACATTTTGTAGGTAATTACAGTCTGTGATGTCATAAAAGAATCGTGAAGAACTCAAACCTGGGACAATTTAGGAAAATACATATCAGGAAAATATCAGTGATCTAGACCCCCCTCTTCACTCCGGACCTGTCTGACTCGTCCCCTGTCTCTAAGGCTAAGACTCGAACCTTGATTTGAACATGTAGCTGTAGTTACTTGTAGGTTAATGTGCTCCATCTCAGCAGGAGTGTTTTCTCAATAGGAGATAAGTTGGACTTGTATCTTGAATCCTTGTAAGTATCACCAAGTCTTCCTATGGGACTGACATGATGCCAGGATACTTTGGTCACTTATTAAGTTAAGCTGAAGACAGGAACAAATCCAGGTGTAGAGATGCTGGATTGTGTTGCCATGGCAATAAGTGCACGGTAAAAAAAAATAAAATAAAGTGTAAATCTGGATGTAAGCTAAAAGTTTACACCCCCCACTCCGACTCCCACTCCAATTCCAATTCCCATTCCCAGTCACCTACTCCCACTCCCAGTCTCTCCCAGTCTTCTTACCTGTAGTTGGTCAGGACGCTTTTGTTTATCACCACTATGAGGAAGGAGCTCACGCCGTAAAAAACCGCGGCGAGCAGCTTTATCACCAGCGTCAGGGTTTCATCCGCCATCCCGTCCCTCTCTCTCTCACACACACTCACACACACTCACACATTCACTCTCTCTCCTCACATCCCGTTACCCCTCTCTCTCTCTCTCTCGTTCGCTCGCTCTCTCTCTCCGCGCTGACGTCTCCCAACTTCCGCCATGTTTTCCCCCCCCCCAGGCTGCATGGTGTCACGTGACCGCCGCTCACGAGGCCGCGTTTAAAAACACCTCGCGCACAAGCCGTTGACTCACTACCCAGGGTGCAGGAAGGGCTTAGAGTTACCGCCGCATATGTAGTGCACTTGAACACCGACGTTTGAGATTCAGCCGCAGGAAGCGCACCGAAATAGATGATGCGCTCTGTCGCCACCTGGAGGATGCAATATGAAACATACATAGTGTTCTTGACTGAATATAACGTTACTGAATGGAGTTTGTATGCTATGTTTATGCACAAATCGCGGATTAAATGATATCTAAATATTATTCTAAAATAATATAACAAAACACTTGGGGTAGTGGGTAGCACTGTGGCCTCACACCACCAGGGTGAAGGGTTCGATTCCCGCCTCACGGTCTGTGTGCATGGAGTTTGCATGTTCTCCTGTGTGTGGTGGGTTTCCTTCACGTACTCTGGTTTCCTTCCAAAAGTCCTAAAATGTGCAGATTAGGCTAATTGGTGTTCTCAAATTGCCCTGGCGGTGCATTTGTACCTCCAGGGTCAGGGTTCAATTCCCACCTCAGGTCAGTGTCTGTGGAGTTTGGATGTTCTCCACGTGCTTGGTTGTTTTCCTCCCACTGTCCAAAGACATCTGGATTAGGCTAATTGGCATTTTCAAATTGCTTGTATGTGAGTGTGTGTACTGTAAGAATGTGTGTGTGCGCCCTGCAATGGATTGGCACCCTGTCCAGGGTTTACCCCACTTTGTGCCGAGAAAAGCTTCAGGAAATAGGATAGATCCCAATGACCCTGGACAGAATAAGCAGTATAGAAGAAGAATGAATGAATGAATGAATGAATGAATAAGAACACTTGGGGGGAGTGACGTTATAAGAAAATAATCAGATACAGCATGGAGAGTGATTTCCAATAACTAACAAACTAAGTGTTATATTTCTCTTATACACCAGTATATTATACTTTTTCAATGCCTTTATATTTAAATTACATAAAATCTTGTGGAGCATCTGAAGAAAGTTAGCTCTTGAACCCATCGCTGTATGCACTCATCCCCTCAATTTCTCTTCAAGATTTCTCATTTCATTCGTCTGTGAATGATGATCCCGCCCGAGGTGGCTCAGAGCCCACTGCAGTCGTCCCTGTAAACATTCAGTTCGTGAAATGCCTGATTCTTGAAAATCAATGGATTCCTTGTCTTTAATTGTGAAAGAAACGCCTGTGGGAACTGTAGGCACAAAATCATTTACAAACACCCAGGTTCACATCAAAGGGACTCGGCTGGGAGTTATTATCACATCCCCTGTACAGCCCTGACCTCGCTCCAAGTCATTTCCACATGTTTGGGCCATTAGAGGAGTTACCCGGGAGGCCGGTGTTTCAAATGTGAAGCAAGCAGTCTGATCGTGACTGAGAATACTTTCTACCTTGTTGGTATCCACACACTAGTGAAACAGTGGGATAAGTGTAGACAGGGTTTATATAGAAAAATTAAAACAAAGCAGTGACACTGGAGACTCCTTCCAAAAATGTATAAATAAATAAATAAGTTTGTGCCAATCCCTAGCCTGAATAAATGAGGAGGGTTGCATCAGGAAGGGCATCCGGCATAAAACATGCGCCAAATCAATATGCGGATCAACACGGAAAAGATTTCCATACCGGATCGGTCGAGGCCCGGGTTAACAATGACCGCCTCGGGTATCACTGGACAACAGGATGTCTGTGGAAACTGGGATACTGTTGACCGAAGAAAGAAGAGAAAGAGAGAGAGCAGACGTGAGGGAAGTGTAAGTGCAGAAGTGTAAAGGTTATAATAGCAACTTTGAATGTTGGCAAAGGGAGAGAGCTAGCTGATATAACAGAGATTAAGATGGTTTGGTCATGTGCAGAGGAGGGATGAGGGGTATATTGTATGATCTGAGGGATGGAGAAGAATGATAGAGATGGAGCTGCTAGGCAGGAGGAGAAGAAGAAGGCCCAAGTGGATGTGATGTGGGAGGACATGTGCGAGGTTGGAACGACAATGTGGTAGATTGGTTTAGATGGAGACAAATGGTCCTCTGTGGCGAGCCCTAACTGGAGCAGCTGAAAGGAAGAAAAAAATTGCATGCTTTTTTATTCATTTATTATCTTTTTTTTTTTTTCAGTTTCATCATAACATTTTCTTAAAAATCCATGTGATCTGGTTTCTAGCCGGCGGTCCATCCTGAGCCCCACTGTTATTTAAATGTAATTGCGACATAGAAGTTCCGAACGAGGCTTTAATCCAGATAGTCAGTCGTCAGAATGTTGAGCATCTCTAGTTTGCACGATGACGCGCTAAGCTGAGGAGGTTCCTCACTGTCAGTAGTTGAACTGCTATTGATCATGTCATTGACGTCAGTCTGTCGGGGTGATCGCGCCGTGTCTGCACCACCGCTCTGTCTTGACCCAGACTTCATGTCATGCACACTAAACAAATCACCACCTGTAATGTATTCGTATTGTTCTCTTGTTTGTTTGCGCCAGTTTCCATTCCGAATCGGTTTCTCTGTCATAATGCAGATCACATCGTTCTGACTGTGGTCTGACTTTAGTGGTCTGCAGATTGACAGGAAATCCGTTTTTTTTATATATATATATATATTTTTTTTATCTGCTCTACTGAGATACTAGGGTTGAAGTGCGCGCGCTGCAGCTTAAGCTTCTCCTCGGGGAAGCAGGCAGTGGCTTACAGGAGGCTGGAGAGGTTTTTCCAGAGTTACAGGTTCGATTGGCGTTCATTCCATTAATCACAGGGCCAACCCATGGAGATGAAGCATTCTGTTTAGATGTGAGCGCTTTGTCGGTACATCTAAATGAACATAACGAAGGGGCTTCATCGTGATATTGGAGAGGAAGCCGGGTATTATCTGGTGATCTAATCACCTTTCCATCAGCCTTCAGCACGCACATGCCGACACATTGAACGCCTGTCTTCTTCGACTTGACCCCAGCCTGGGTGTATGGCCTACAACTGCGTAGGCATTCTCCTGTCTGTTTCTCCCTCATATAGTTCGCCTGCATGGCCTCCGTGTAGCGCATGATCGCTGAGCGCAGGTTCCTCTGTCTGATCTCTGGTGCACCATCCAGGGAGTGGAAACCCGGGCCGCTGAACGGCTCATAGTGACGCTGCCGAGTGCTGTACACTACAGGGGACGTTTCACTGGCTCTCTTTTGAGACTAGAAAAAAGAAAGAAAGGAAGAAATTTTTAAGAAGACTTTTGGTTAAATAGCAACCTTTTAAAGCTGTTTCATGAGATAAATACTACACCCTGTGAGAGACGAATCTTTACAGCACGTGATACAGAAACGAGGAACCTCTTCTGAAAAGAATGTTCGTACCATTCATTCTGTCATGCAGAAATCAATCAACAGAACCTGAAACAGAGCTAAAAATGTTTTTACAGGTATGTGCAAACCTGTTTTGTGCAAGTTTACTGTTTCCTTATTTAGTGCCTGTGTAACCGGTTCAGTATTACGGAGCCCTAAAGACACACGAGAAAACAAAAACGTGTAGATAAAGGAATATTACGATTAAAAATATGTATAAAGAAAAACTGAATCATTTTATTGCAAGATCTCACAAAACCCAAAGTGACTCATTCTGTATACATCCAGCTCGTTTAAACTGGGCTATTTATGTCCCACCTTTATGGTGTAGGTTTGTAACCAATCATAACACTTAAGGTGGGATTTCTTACACGCTATTAGATTTGCAATCATTCTTTTTTTTTTTTTAAAGAATCATTATTCAGCGGGCACGCTGGAGTAGTGGTTAGCACTGTAGCCTCGCACACCGCCAGGGTCCGAGTTTGATTCCCGCCTCAGGTCTGTGTGCATGGAGTTTGCATGTTCTCCCTGTGCTCGGTGGGTTTCCTCTTGGGTACTTCCGTTCCCTCTCACAGTCCAAAGACATGCAGTTTCGCTAATTACCTAATAGTGTGTGTGTGTGTATGTGTATGTGTGTGCGCCCTGTGATGGATTGGCACCCTGTCCAGAGTGACCAGTACCTCGCCTCGTGCCCTAAGTCTCCTGGGATAGGCACCAGGCCCCCACGACCCTGAATACAGGATAAAGCCGTATAGACGATGAGTAATTTCTACATCAGTGACAACAAGCTTCAATAATTAAAACATGCTCAAGGTTTATAACCAAGCACAAACGAGTCTGAATTCTTCCAACTAATCACAACGCAGAAGATGGAATTTCTTAACCTCACAGAGAGGGTTGCCAGGTTTTTAATTATTATTATTATTATTATTATTATTATTATTATAAAGAACATTTTAGGAGATAAGAAAAAACGTTTATGCAAAATACATGATTACAATCGTAACACTCATACAAGTCATTGCTGCAGTAAAATGAACGACGGCTGACTAGTCTATTATACTGTAAATTATATTAATAAGATTTCAAATTAACGTCTATCTCTGGAGATGGAAAAAAAGCACCTAGTGATTTTTAGTGTTTTAAATTTTTAATCTCTTGACCTTTCAGTTTGCAAGGATGATTAATGAAAACTGTTCAAAAGTCTCTTGGTGCTTTCCTGAACATGTGAAGCCTTTGGTGATTAACCAAAAAAAAAGTCAAATGTGAAAGTACCATTCTCTTATCTTCCCAAAATGTGGGATGTAACTTTTACCTCACTGGTGTAATAATTACTAACTGCAGGATTGATTTAGCTGGCTATGTGGGCAGATTTCGTTAATCAGAAAACATTTTCCAAAACTGATAAGACTTTTTCGTGCAGTTCCTTGTGGCCTATGAGTCACTATTTCTGGCCTTTATTAATCAGTAAATCACCATGACTATTAACTGAACCAGCCTTTAATATTGTTTGTTGTTTGCCTGATGTTTTATAGGTTGCCCATATGCACATTTAAAATTATTGTATACATCATATTACAAATTGCACACAGCTAGCTATGCACCCTTTCTCTTCTTCTGACACCAGAATGTTAGTGTGCCAAAAGACATCTTCCTGTGTAAATCGCGAGCTCTGCAACTGGTGCCATGTGCATTACCACGTCTGCTATTTCATCATGGACAGCCAGTTAGGATGTGGAATTCTCCATACAACAGGACAAGATGTTCAACGTGTTCTGAGTGGCATGTGCGAATCAAGGGTGGAAGACAATCACTGGAAGATGACGAGAGATCAGGAACGAGCTCACCCGCCAAAAATGTTAAACCCAACTTGTACATGAAGACTGTTGAAGAACAAGCCACAACATCACTGCCACTGTCGGTGTGTCATGCGGAACAGTCCAGGCGATTCAGACGTGTGACTTGAACATGGGAGGACATATGGCAAAATAAACAGAGCTAATCTCTGTATATATAACATCATGTGAAAATATACAATCATTTTTTGTTCGCAAAACTGGTTTTATACAGTATTTGCAGGCGCTTTTGGTTGTAAAATTCATCCTCTCTATATTGACACATCATAGATCAGGTATGGAGGCAGACTCTTCGCTTTTGGTTCTTATTGTGCTTCTTTCTTTTGTAGAGTGTTAGCCGATTGTAGGACATGCCACTCTTTGTGTAGCTCTTGTACATTGATGTGTACAGTCTCATGAAAAAGTTTAGGCACCCCTTGATAAATAACGGATTTTGGTGATTTTTTTTAAATTGAAAAGATGTTAACGCAGTCACTCTTGGAAATGGAAAAAATGCACAATATTTTCAGCAAACTTTGGTGCATAGGTACTTTTTATGTCATAAATGAATGATTAAATACATATAATTAATTAATATATTAATAAAAAATATAAACATTATTGTGGCACTGTGCAAAAGTTTGGGCACCCTACATAATCAGTACTTAGTAATGCCTCCTCTGGCAGATATCGCAGCTTGCAAACGCTTTTTATAGCCAGCTAAAAGTCTTTCAATTCTTGTACTTGGGATTTTCTCAGATTCTTCCTTGCAAAAGGCTTCTAGTTCTGTAATATTCTTTGGTTGTCTTGCAGGCACAGCTCTTTTAAGATTTACCCACAAATTTTTAATGATGTTTAAATCAGGGGACTGGTTGTTGAGTGTCCACAAGTGTGTGCGCAAGGTTTGAAGAGTTAAAGTATTTGTAAAGCTTTGAAATTGGCATTTAATAATGACAGCTGTTGCCATGCATCAGATCCAAGAGCTGATTAAGGTCTGAAACCTTGTAAAAAGAATCTGAACGCTTAGGGTGCCCAAACTTTTGCACAGTGCCATAATAATATTTTTATTTATTTAGTTTTTTGTTTGTTTAATTTATGACATTGGACGCTATTATGCATCAGTGTTTGCTGAAAATATTGTGCATTTTTTCCATTTCCAAGAGAGACTGTATTAACATCTTTTCGATTAAAAAAATCACAGAAATCTGTTATTTGTCAAGGGGTGCCTAAACTTTTGCATAAGACTGTAAACTACATTTTCATTTTTCTTTTCAAAATCATTAGCTTTCCTATTTACCTAGAGATTAGTCACAAACTCAGTACAGAAGGTGTTTACCAGGAAGGCTTCAGGAAGCCGCGGCGTGAGCACCGTCACATCTTCCCTCTTAACTAAATCATCTAAAGTCAGAGGAACAGGCTCAACGTAGACTTCATACTCAGTCCTGGAAAAAAAAGGAGACATAATTGAGCTCTGGTCTGATTTTGGATCAATACTGATTCATTTTTGGAATTTCTTAACCTTACAAAGAGGCTTACCAGTTTTTAAAATAATTTATTATTATTATTACTGTAATAATAATAAATCCATAAACGTAAACGTACTTGTTTTGAAGTGTACTGGTGATAGTATTAGTGTCATCAGTGTTCTCTTGAAGTTGTTGAGTCTTCATCGATTCATCTGGCTGTGCTGATTTAAATGGTGCATTCACTTCTGGAAAACATTCAGTAGCTTAAAGTGAACTGTACAGATGATAATTCTTCAGATACCAGTACTGTTGTGAGTAATACTGTACCACCGTGGACTGAGCCGGAGCACCAGTGACAAATGTCTGCATTTCCAAGACTGATACCTACTAAGGCCTTGCTCCTGTTCACCTTGGTTAGTTCACGCAAAGAGGGAACCTTCTCAACCTGAAAGCAAAGAACTTGTGTGATCGAAATATTTGAGGAATATTTTTTTCTAATAGGGCTGCACGATTTAATACACAAAATATCATATCACGATTATTTCGACAGATATTGTGATTGTGATTTTAACTGTAGTGTTTAACTACTAAATGTACCTTTTTGTATTCAATCTAATTATCGAGGCTAATAGCAAATAACAGCACAAACGATCTAATTAAGAGAATGTTTGCCAAGATTTGTTTATCATCCCAAAGGTAATTTAGTAAATAAATACTTAAGTTATTGACAAACTCTACATAAATTCCTGAATATATGTATATAACCTGTAATAAATTGCAGTAATACATTTTTATTGGTCCATATTGCGATTTCAATCTATATCTAACATGTTGTACTGCAGGAACATAACATGCAATGTAATTGAGCAGATTTTACCATTCCAAATGTTCCAAACACACTCAGCGGCCACTTTATTAGATACACCTACCTAAAAACATGAACTATGAAATGACCTAATACAAATGGTGCACGGACTTATGACCCTAATATACAAATAGTATAAGTACAATTCACAATCTATCACTCAGAACAAAATGTATTCAGCATTTTTATGTTCTGGATTCTTTCTAGTTTCTGGGAAGGTATAACACTTTCAGGCAGAGGTGACTCGGTGGTTAAACTGTTGGACTGCTGACCAGGAGGTCAAAGCCCCAATGTCGCCAACCACTGTTGGGCCCTCGAGCAAAGTCATACACCCTCAAGTGTTTAGATCCAATTGGGCATTGAGCTGGCAACCCGACCTAATAAGTAACTCTCACTGAAATATCTCCAGGGTGAGGATTATCCATTGCCCAATGTGCCAGATGGCAAGTGGACGGGTTGCACGGTGGCTTAGTGGTTAGCACTGGCCTTGCACCTTCTGGGTCTGGGTCTGATTCCCGCATTGGGTCTGTGTGCATGCAGTTTGCATGTCCTCCCCGTGTTTGGTACGTTAAAGACATGCAGGTTAGCCTATTTGGCGTTCCCAAATTGCCCGTAGTGTGTAAATGACAAATAGGCATCAAGCTGGCAACCTGATGCTTTAAGTAAATGTCACAGGAACTGCATACGTATCTCCAGTGTTGGTATTATCGGTCACCTGACATGCCAGATAGAAGAGGGGCAAACCAAAATACCAACATAACCGTTTCGTTTAACTCCCCTTTTGTGCAACTTTCACTTACCGTAGTGTGCACTTCTACTTTCATTTCCTGCTCCAAAGGCAATTTGGGAGGGAGAAAGATAATAGATCTGCTTTCATGGTAAAGTCAGGTCAAATCAGATCAGCTGTAATCTCATTCCGTTCATGGGAGAAAATGTAACGATGGGAAAATATAAGTCCTCTAAAATCCCAGTCCTACACCGAGCAGGATAAACTCACAGACAAGATGATATTATGAGACACTTTTTTACACTTTTCACAACTCACTTACTGGGCTTGCTGCTGTACATTCCCTCATTTTATTTTCTACACAGATGCACAATAGGGTAGAGTCATCTGTGTCTATAGAGTTAATTATAGACATTAGTTTGTCCGGTTTCTTTCTGTCCAGTATTGTTCTGTTTTCCTGTCTGTTTTCTCGTGCACTGTCCTGGGTATTTATTCTATCACCTCACACTGGTTTGTATTTACACGCATTAGTCTTGCATTCTGTCATACTGCACGTGCAAGTGTTGCAACATAGCCCTGAAGAAATGACATTTTCTTTCCAGTACAGTACAAGCTACACTCACCGGCCATTCTATTAGGTACACCTGTTCAAGTGCTTGTTAACGCAAAGATCTAATCAGCCAATCACGTGACAGCAACTCAATGCAGGTAGACACGATCAAGACAACCTGCTGACGTTCAAAGTGAGAATCAGAATCGGGGAAGAAAGATGATTTAAGTGGCTTTGGCTGTTGGGCTGACCTGAGTATTTCCGAAACTGCTGATCTACCCGGGGTTTCATGCACAACCATGTCCAGGGTTTACAGAGAATGGACTGAAAAAGACTAAATATCCAGTGAGGGATATAAAAATGCTTTGTTGATGCCAGAGGGCAGAATGGGATGAGATGATAGGAAGGCAACAGTAACACAGAGCGTCTCTGAAAGCACAACATGCCCAACCATGAAGCATGAAGCAGATGATCTACAGCAGCAGAAGACCACAGAGGAGAGAGACAGCAAGTCTACAATTTGCATGGGCTCAGCAGAACTGAACAAGAGAAGATTGGAAAAATGCTTCCTGGGCAATTGGTACAGTCAAAATTTGGTATAAACAACATGAAGGCATGGATCCATCCTGCCGTGTATCAATGCTTCAGGCTAGTGGAGGTGTAATGGTGTGGAGGAGATTTTCTGGGCACACTTCGCATCCCTTATCACCAGTTAGTTAGTTGAAGATTATTAGTGGATGCACTGCTTCTCAGCATTTACCAGTAATATAATTTTAAGAAGGGGTTCTAGAGTAGTATTTGTTTATGTTGGTTAAACTGGTAAAATGACTACTGTTTGATACGGGTAAAAAAAAAAAGAGAAAGGGACAGAGGAAGCTCTGTGATTATTGTGTTAGAATGCACCCGCCAGCACCACCAAGTTAGGGGTAGCTCAAAGGTTAAGGTCTTGGACTAAGGTTTGGAAGGTCCCAGGTTCAAATCCCACAACCACCAAGTTGTCCTTGTTGAGGGTCTGACCCTTGCTCAGATGTATAATGAGATATAAAGTCGCTCTGCATAAGGCTGTCTGCCAAATGCTGTAAGTTGGCACTGTTGGGCCCTTGAGCAAGACCCTTAACACCCAACTGCTCAAAATTAAATGAAAATGTAAGTCATTCTGGATAAGGGTGTCTGCCAAAAACCTTTTTTTAAAAAAGTACCTGCAATTCTGCATAAAGAATAGAATTAAAAATCCATGAGAAGAAACTGGTTTATTTAGTTTCTCAGCACCTCTCTCGACCAGGTCGTTCTGCGTGGGGATTCAGTACACAGCCGGAGCGTCTGTGGCCTCTTTGGCAAGGAACGTAGTCCTCCCTCTTCCTTGCCTTTAAAAAAGAACAGCAAAGACAGTTAAACGTACATTTAAAAAAACATTTTTTTTATTTTTTATTTTTTAGTTCATTTAGTGATACAAATAAATCAAAACAACGGACACAATGCCTCACATATGATATGATGTGCCACAAATACAACAATAATCTTGGCATAAAATGTGATGGATATAAAATATTTAGACTATACACCTAAGTTTAGGGTTGCTCATGTGCCATCGGGGTGGCTCTGACCCCTTGGCTCGTGGCTCTGCAGGGCCTCTGAGGGTGTGTTGTGGTGCTTGGCACCAGGCCATTGGAGCAGATCCTTTAAATGCTGTGGGCTGCGAGTGGGGGGGCGGGGGGGGGGGGGTTGGGGGCTCTGTGGCTCAAACTTTTTTGTTCATGCGTACTTGCTTGGATTAGGATCTGGGATGTTTGGAGGCCGTGTCAGTGGCCTTGGGCTCTGTGCCAGATGGGTCCTGTGCATGGTGGGCTGCAGTGCGCTGGGTGTTCTGGTGCCTTTGTATCATGGTCAGCATAGACTGTTTTTTGGCAATTTTGCTGTGAGACTGGGGCGGGTGAATTAGCCTTTGTTCCCCGTGGGCGTATATGGGCCTTGGCATGTATATAACTGATAATCAAAGCAATTCACCTTGCAGTAGCTGATCTCTCTCTTGATTTATGTTTTTAAGTTTTCCTAAAGTTTTTCAGCTCTCTAAAATACTAAACTGTGTATTCAAATTATGGCCATGCATTTTGTTTAAAAACATATAACATTTCAATATATAGTATAAACCAGACTACTGTGCATGTTATAATTTTAAAAAACTTAGTTTTTTGACCTCTTTTTGATCAGTATTTCCATAAATGTCACACTTTTAGGTTGAGATTATACCTTATCTAATGACACACCTTACCTCTGGACATGAAATGTCTTGGTGATGACTTTTCTGCATGTGTTTCAGGATGCATCACCACTCTGCTACTGCCAGCTTCGACAGATTTGCTGCGGGAACTGCTTTGCATGCTGGCTGCCACAGATAAAGACTTCCTAAACGGGACACATCAAGTGATTCCTGGCACTTCCTGTTCATTTTACACTGGTGGAATACTAAGGATTTGACCAGCAGGCAGAGAGTAAAATTAGGAGCAAAAGTCTGATCACAATAATTAGCTTTATTAACGTTACTCCTCAGTGGTTTTAGTGTTTAATAACCTTACCTTAGTCGTTTATAAAGTAGATCTTGTTCTTCATTAATAATGTCTTTGTTTGCTTTGGGCTTTTTTCTGGCACAGAATTCATAATGCAGACCCAGTCCTGTAGCAGACCTACCATGGGCAAAGCAATGTGTTGACATTTGTGTCAGCTGGTAATTTTTCTGGAAGAAAGGAAGAGATTTTTTTTTTTTTAGGTTGTTGCTTCCGTAAAGACGTCGCCACAGCGGAACATCCGATCCGCACAACAATGTGGCACAGGTTTTACACCGGATATCCTTCCTATCCAGGCTTTGGACTGGCAATGCATCCAGTGGCTGCACTTTGGGCACTGGATGGGACTCAAAGTGCCCAAACTGCCCAAAGTCTTCCGCATGGCAGGCGAGAAACCTACCACCAATGAGCCACCAATGCTCTTAGAGTTTGTTTTAGGTGTTTACACTATTTACCTTTATCAGAAGCATATAATACTATAAGCACAGCAAAATAATGCATTTTGGCAAGATGTTTGCATTCCAAGGAGGTTATGATAGAACTGTTAGTTTAGGACTTCAGATAATACCAATAACCCCATCAACACCAAAAGTGATTTGTGGAGCTGTAAAAAGTAAAAAAAAAAAAAATGGATGGAGCTGATTTTTGAATTTTACAATTACTAACATTAGCAGTAAATGTCAGTGATGAGGGTGTGGCAGACACAGTTCCCATGAGATACTGAAGTGAAAATGACGTGCTTCTGCATTATCGTGCAACCTCAGAGAGTTTGATAACAGATGGAGCATGTTCCACGAAGTGTCAGTCACACCACAATGCATCATAATAAAACAATAAAAACCTACAGTGGTTTATCCACAAAGATATATTACCTTTGCAAATCTATCCAGTGTGCTTTTGGAGCGATTGTCCAAGATGTCAAACGCTTGGAGCACTCTCGTTGTCATGTTTCAAACCTTGTTTAAAATATACTGTACATTCACAGACATATACAGGATAAACGTATTTACAGTAAATGCATAGATATATACTGTACATGCATGAAGACATGTATGCAAGCATCTAAACAGTACACATCTACAGTATACCAGCATAAGTAACTTACATACTGTAGAACCTTTTATAACCAACACCAGCTCGGCTCACTCAGTTTCTTACTTCATTTTCTGAGGTCATGTTTTAGGTTTGGACTTTATCCATGTTGTTTGTTTTTTTTTTCCAACAACCAGAGACCGAATTTAAGTTGTGGACACTTCCGGTGTCTCCCTGAGCTACACTGAAGGTATACAATACGTCGCCGTGTTGTAACCATAGCAACACCGGTGTAAGCGTCTCTCTCTCTCTCTCTCTCTCTCTCTCTCTCTCTCTCTTAAATATTTCAAGAAACAAAGTATTCATATTACAAGAAGAAAATTATTATATAACTAGCCATTCCTACATTATCATCATAAGCTAATTGCTAATTTCTGTTCATAGCCAAGATTTGACTTTGTTCGGTATTTTTATCTAAGATGTACATTTGCCTGCAAGTACATTTTGCTCCTCACCAATCTGTGACGGTACACAAGGATGCAGCAGACAAGCACAAGGAGTGTGAAGTTGCGACTACTATGCAGGCTGTCAGTATGACGAGTTTCCCCTAAGCACAAGAGTGGTAGCTTGTGGACATTCCAGCCCTTTATAATGGCTTAGACTCACCAACCGATGGATTTCTTCTCCAGAACCAGTTCTACAAAATGCCAGGGGTGAAAGAAAGGATCCGGTTCAAAGCCTCATCTCATAAACCATTCCCGATTTCTATAAAGGTTAAATAGTCATGTTCATATGCGAGAGACACATTATGACCTTTTATCCCTGAATCATGCCATGATATGCCTAAACCATGCCACAGATTCTTCCAAACTGGTATGATCAGAATCATACCATCCGCTGCTTAAACCATTCCCTCATGAGCCAGGCCCAGCTTCAGCCTGACACCCACACCAAGTTTCAGCGGGCCAAGCATCAACCCGATACCCATGCAAAATTCTGTCTGGCACCCATGCCAAGTTCCAGCATACCAAGTGCAAGCCCAGCTCCCTTGCTCAGTTGTAACCCGGTTATCATCCCAAAGGCTTGCCCAGCAAATTGGTCAAGCTAAATCACAGCACTGGCTCCGTCACCGTTTCAAACACAACTCCATTTCCTTTTCCCAGTCCCAATCCTGTCACAATGCCAAGTTCTGTCATAGCACTCATGCATGCCGAATTCCATTCCAATACACATGCCAAGCTAATCTCTAGCTCACATCCCAAGTTCAGTTCCAGCTCCCATGCCCTAGTGAAGAGAACATTATTTTCAATCTCATGTAGAACATTTTGACTTTACAGATGATTGTCCAAAATATCAAAAATTATTCAATCTTAGATTCCTATTAGAATTGTAAATTGTTGATTGAGTTCAATCTAATTTTTATTTATCTACGAGGGGGTATCAAAACGTTTTCAAGATTCGCATGCCACAGATCCAGTCGCTTTCGCTGTACATGCTGCCATGCAGTTTGTCCGGATGTGAAGATGATAGGCTGTTCCACAGGGTTGTGACAGGGGCATTTTACCACCACTAAAGATCCTTGACTTGAAGGACGGGCAAATAATAAGTAAATGGGCAAAGCATTGTTGTGGGTTGTTCTCTGACAATCATCATGCTGAATGGTTTCAACATTTTCGGGGATGGAGCTCGTTGAAGGTCTTCCTGATCTCTCGTTATCTTCCGGTGATGTTCTTCTACTCTTGAAGTGCATGAGCCACTCAAAACCCATCGAACGACTCATTGCGGCACCGCCATAAAATTGTCGATTCATGTCAAGATTTGCCCAGTTTCATGCAGAATTTTAAGTTCACTCTTTATTCTAACTCATTGCACAGCTCCTGATGTAGACAGGATGATGTCTTTTGGCACACTGACTTACTGTATGCCGCCACGTGTTGACGTGCTACAAAATTAGTCATTAAATTTTTAATACCCCGTAATGCTTTTACCAGAAGACATTGTCACAAAGCATCTTTAAAGAAATATGGATGTAGATTTCAATCCTGACTGGGCAAGCCAGAGGGAATGGTGGCAAGAAATCATTCCCTGAGATGAGTAGAGGAAACCTTGAGATAAATCAGACTCAAAATGAAACCAATCCTTTTCTAACTGACACCGGATAAAGTTACAGAATGAGTCAGTTTTCTTCCACAGCTATATGCTGTTAGTTCAGACTTTATTACTGTGTGGAAAGCAGCTTCCATACAAACAAACAACAAACACACACTTAAAAAAAAAAAAAAGCATATATATTACACATCATAGCTTTAAATCTGTAACTTCAAGTAATGTTACCCATTGGATAAGAAGTTAGGCTTGGGCATAAAATATATTCAGAAGTGTAACTATTAGGACAATGGTGTCAAATATTAACTAGAAATGGCCACTGTGGGTGTAAGCTTTTACTCCAACTAAGCAGAAGCCAGACTTGATTAGAACAACCAATTAAATAGCTGGAATTAGGTGTTGCTTCTGCTTGGTTGGAATGAAAGCCAGCACTCACACCGGTACTTTCTGGATACAGATTGACACCCTTTCTTTAGCCATCATTAGTACCGGTGCATGGTTCCAAGGTAAAAGAAGCTCTAAGTAGAAGACGAGCACCAGGATGGAGGTAGGAGAAGAAGAAGGAGGTGCAGAGCGTGAGAGAAGGTTCTAAGGTATGCTCTCGTCCTATAAGAGGATGTACTGTACATTGTGTACCACTCGCAATTACAAGCAAGACTAGCTATGAAAGCAAAATCAAAGCAAAAATAATCCTTCTTTTTTAACACAGGCCTATTTGATGATCTGGTTAGTTAGATGGAAACTCGGCACATTAACTTCGAATGATTGATTTCTGCTCTTTTGGTTATCTAAATTCCCTGACTCATGATTTATACGGACATCATCTCAACCATATTTTAGCAAACTATACAAGAACCTTTGAACTTCTTGAATGAACCTTTCTTTCTTGAATGTCTTGCTCTTGACCATGTGTGTATTAAACCATTAAAGAGTTTGGGTGTGATTTACAGTACGTGAGTCGATGAGTCTGCCTGATCAACATAACCTTAAAATTTGTTTATCTGGATCTTTTGTTTTTAAAGACTGTAGACTAGCTTGACCTCAAAGTGAGTACTGATTCAGTTTTTCCGTTAGAGAATTGGGGTCAATAGACCACATAACCTGCTCTATGTAGGTTAAAGTGCTTTTTTTTGCAACTGCTACATAGAGCCATCTTATTTTCAGATAGGCAGAATTGCTTATTTCTTCATTTGCTAAAATATATATATATATATATATATTTTTTTTTTTTTTTTTTTTTTTAAAGATCATTGTTAGCAATGATGAAGCAGCATCAAACCTTTGTGCTTATTCCAACTGGAACCAGTTCCCAGAAGATCTTGGTTGTGTCCAGTATTGAACTATGTTTAAATCCATGAATTCTGTGTAACTTCCTTCTTCTAAGACAAAAAACAAATACTTCTATTAGAACTACTTGCAGCTCCTATTCAGCTTTAATATGCTTTCAGCTATTTTTTTTATTTATTTCACTATGTGCAACAGTGGAAAATCTTGGTGTCATTATTCACTCCAGTCCATCATTTAAAACCTATATAAATAACATTTACTAAGATTTTCATGTTAGAAACATTGCTAAGATAAGAAACATTCTGGCCGTACATATTATTACTACTATGCAGAAAAAAAATGCTGTTTGGATGATCCAGTAGAGTTTGCATCAACAAACTCCAGAAAATAATCCAGTACTAGGAGATTTAATCATATCACTCTTATCTTCTGCACATTTAATATTTCTCTCTGTAAGTACTACTAATGATTTACAAAGCTCTGAAACAGGTTACACCACAGCACCTGAATGAATGTTTGTTCTTTTATGTTCTTTGATCAAAAGGTGCAGGCTCTTTATTAATACCTAGACCAATAAAAGCTTCAACAGTTGCAGACCTTTGTCTTACAAAGCCTCAGAGTTATAGAGCAGCCTTAGTTAGTTTGTGCCTAACGCTCAGACACATTCCGTCCAACACACCCAGTATCAATGTTTAAGTCTAGGCTGAATTTTCGCTTAATTTTCTCATTAATTTTGTCATAGCCAGTTCCCACTTATCTCTTTGTCAAAGCCAATCACACGCCTCCTCCGAGATACGTGTCACAAGTTAACCACATCTTTTTGAACTGCTGCTCACACAACATTTGGGATGGCGTAACACACTCTGAGGAAAGTGCTATCTGCCCCGTCTGCCACCATGCTGTCATACGTAGCTAGTGTTTCTAGGGTCCCTTACTGGTATAAACTCGCTCTTTACTGTGATTTATAGTGCAAATGTAAAGTGGCCTTTAAAGATGAATTGTTTTGATTGTTTCTATTATTAGTTGGATTAATGAAGTGCATCTCGGGTGATATTATTCCCAACAAATCATTCCGTACATCAGTCTGTATACTCAAAGAGCATGCATTCATTATTCTAATTAATAGTATTTAAGTAAAAACCTTATGAAATATTTAAACCAGAATGTGAATTACAGTCAAGTAAACAAGTTGGTCAAGGAAGGAACTAATAAAATGTCAAACCACAAGATAAGAATGATTAGTCAAATGCTGATAAAAACAAGATTATGCTTTCTTCCTTTGAAAAATCGCAATGAGTAACTACTAGGCATAATATCTTTAAATATATTTTTATGAGAGATAAAAGAAGCCATTTCCCCCCCTGGGAATTACCCCAAACCACACACACACACCCACACCCACACACACACACACACACACACACACACACACACACACACACACACACACACACACACCGGGGAGGGGGATGAAATACCACAAATTTAATATTTTTAATATCGCAGGTCAGATAATATTAAAGCTCATAACAATTTCAGATAAATAAACTATATATTTCTGATTTCAGAGAAAGTGTTTTTTTTTTTTTTTGAGAAAATATTTTGAGGAAACAAAATATGAGTTTTGAGGATATAAAAAGACAAACATTAAAAATCAGGTAAGAAAATGCAAACTTTTAACAATGTCTTGGACAAACTAGGGTTTCACTGTTATTAGATCTTATGTTTTTAGTTCATTTTGCCAAATCAGTAGTCTACAATCGAGAAAGTAAATAAAGGAAAGGGAAGATTTTTCACGTTTGTGGCTCTTTTTTGATGTGGCTTTATATATATATATATATATATATATATTTTTTTTTTTTGCATAACTTACACTACCAGATGATGTCACACATCTTTTGAAGTTCTATATTGCACTACTCAGTGAAGGGGGGTTTTCCACAATGTTCTTTGAAGATAATGATGATCATGATTACAACAACAAAAAAAAAGAAAAAAATCAGATGTTAACTATGTCCTTCTAATACTTCTTCACACATTCCCCATGAGCACACTGGCGATGACGAACATGTGAAGGCACGGTACTGTAAATCTCTTCTTTACAGTCACAGCTGTCACTTTTATTATTGCTTATGGGTGTCGTATTATTTTAAGGTGTGAAAATCAATGGGAAAGTAATTGAAGGCTTAATATCTGATGAAGTGTAACTGATGCTTGAGTGATTAAAAAAGATTTGATGAATTAGTATAATTATAGTTTGATCAAATAAAACCATTTTATACTACGGAATTATCCAATAACAAAAAGATTTAATAAACATTTGTTAATTCTTTTTTGACAGTCTAATTGCATGATGACGTGGTTTATAAAGTTAGTAGTTAACATTAATAATAATTAATGCTGCTGTGTATTAACACAGAAAATTTACAATTGTGGATTATATCAAACTGAAAAAAAGCTGTAGATGAAATTGCAAAGTTTAGCAGTTTTTTCAATAACAACCTGCATCATTTGTAAAATTCTTAATATTTAATCAACACCCAGAGTATTGTATAAACTAATACCGAAAAGTGTTTTATATACTACTGAGCAAAGGTCTTCAGATTATGATGTAGGTTAAATTAAAGAAATTGGAACAAATATTTTACTTTGGCAAGGTGCATAGTGATTAAAGATACAATTAAAAAATTGGTTGTTTTTGTAAAAACCTCAACATCAACCTCATTTCCCCTCTCGTCTAAGTGCCTTCACTATTCCGGACTAATGGATTTTGTTCAAAAATACCAATTAGACCTCACTGGTACTGTATGTTTTTTAATAATATGTTTCATTCCTCTTGATATGCATCATAGTTATGACATTAATAGTATTTGCAGATATTGTTTTCCCTGCTGGCTGTGAGCCTGATCAATGTATTTCTTATCATTCGACACTTCCTATAACTCTTCAATGTGTTAAGGACAAATACTGACTCTTTGACCCTGTAGTGATCTGTGCCCTCTGACACATTATCCGCAGGTCACAGAATTAGCAAAACACCAGAAAATGATGTGGGAGTTAAAATGTTAATAGCTTTATAATCCGCCAGTAAATCAAATGTTCAGTTGTCAACCTGAAAACTCTGTGTTGACTGTAAAGTGGAACATCCACGTGCAAAGACAGGCTCTTGAAGTTCAAACATAAAGTATAAAAACCACACAACTAGGTCATCTCCCCTTAAAACGAGAACACAGTCGGTGAGAAAGAGCTAAACATTTTGCAACGGGGCGAAATGACATCAGAGGACGGCACACGATGGTTGAGAAACCTCACGGTCTTGCTCAAAGTTGACTTTTTCCTCTTTTCCATCAGTCTGAGACCTGAACGGTTCGTGAGAGCACATATGGGGCATCCGAACAGAGTAGAGTATGAGATAATCGCTTCATCAGACAAGGACGAAAAGCAGAGATATGGTAAGTCACTCTGATCTGTACGGCAAAAAGCACAGATATGGGAGATTTTAATGTTGGCTTATGATTTGTGTTCAAGAGAGTCGGCGAAAGAAAATCGTGACATGGATATCTTCACAGGCGTCTGGCGACTCGTCCTTCTATTATTACTCAACTGCGAACTAAGAGGTGACCGAGCTTGTCATGATTATCTGTATAGCCGTTCTACTGTAAGTTATGGACCATTTTGATATTGGAGCCTCTGTCTCTCATCTCTTAGGCTGTTATAAAGTGGATTGTACTGGACAGCTGATCATATATCAAGACGTTATTCCTATGGGCTCCAACCTGACTGTACACTGCCAGTCCAACACTGTGAGTTGTGGCAGGGTCTTCATCATGAAGTTTAATCAGAAGGAAGTTCTAAGGAAGACCAGCTGCTCCAATGTGACTGCACAAGTGCTTGTGAACGAGCCGAAATTCTCACTCTACTGCTTATTGGAAATACAAGGGAAGCATCACATTATTTGCGGACGGGACATCATAGCTAATCGTATGTTTGTCCTTTTTTTCCAATCGCTTTCTCTGCATCATAGTTGTCTTTGAGATGCATTTAAAAGTATCCTAGCAGTAAATAGCAGTAAATCTAGAAATAAGTTCAAATCTTATATATAGGTTTCAAGCCTATATATATATATATATAAAAAACAAACTTGGAATTACAGTATTAACGATCATTATACTGATTTTGTCTAACCGTGTGCTTGTCTTGCTTAGAGGTTTGATAGGCTCTAAAAATCTGTCCGTTTGTCGATTCATTGACTTCTGATAATGAATGAGAAGATCTGCTGCTTGATCTAAAAATCAATCCAATCAGACTGTCTCTAGATGTTATACAGAATTATACTCTGCTTAATCTAATCCACAAAAGGTGCAGGTTTTCAGAACCAGGCGTGGAAACTGACATAATAGCGATAATGATCAACAGATTGAGCAGATGCTGAAAGTGAAACCTGCAGCCACACTGGCTCTTTGTGAATATGACTAGTATCTGGTGTAATGTAATATATTTGAACAGTGAAATATCCAAGTCATTTTCTCCTACTGAGTAAAACTGGTATTAAATTTACAATATAGATACTACAGAAGCCAAATCATTTCTGTTTTTAATATGGCCTGTTAAAATTCCCTTCATCGAGATAATTTACTTCATTAATTTACGTTTACATATTTTACAAACGAGTGAACAACAATGGTGGTGGCTTGTGTTAAGGCTCTGAGTTAATCATCAGGTAGTTGGCAGTTTCTAGCCCCAGCTCCAATAAGTTGCCGCTGCTGGGCCCTTGAACAAGGCACTTAACCCTCTCTGTTCCAGGAATGCTGTATAATGGCTGACCCTGCAGTGTTGGGTGTAACGCATTAGAAAGAAACAAGTTAGAGTACTCGGATGTAACGAGTTTTTTTATTGATGTAATGATGTAATGGCGTTAGGTCCGCCATTCAAGTAATCAGTTACTTAGTTACTTTTTCGAAAATGTAATCCGTTATTCAGACAATTTATGTAATCCGTTAGCCAGACTGCAGTCATTCCCAATCCATTAGTGTATGTGTGTGTGTGTGTGTGTGAGAAAGTCATCCTAAAAGCCCCGCCCCCCTTTGTTATTCCTGATGTTGTACCCCTATCTCACCTATGCGGTTTGACTATGCGAGGACCGACGTGCGGAAAGATGGAAACCTAATCACAGCGCCGAAACCCGCGGTGAATCATGATGAACCGTATACTTACGGCCACCGGGCAAAACCGCGTAGGTAAAATAGGCGTATTAGTAGTTAACAGATTATGGGCCAAACTTCGCTGAGTGATGATGGTAGAATAATTATAAAGGTCCTGACCAAAATAACATGCATGAGGAAGCACAAAGGAGTTTTCATTTTCTGCAATGGAAAGGTACTCGAACTAGTTACTTTTATCAGAAAGTAATGCTGTAATGTAACTGATTACTTTTTGAAGACAGTAATTTTGTAATGTAATTAGTTACTTTAAAAAGTAACGTCCCCCAACACTGCCCTGCACTCTGACACCAGTTTACTAACTAAAAGCTGGGATATGTGAAGAATAAAGAATTTCACTGTTTTTTATGCTTATTTTTATATTTTTATATAACAGATAAAGTAAGTCAAATAAAGCACATACAGTAACCAATTTTTATGCCATCCAATAATAATAATAATAATAATAATAATAATTCTGCAGTAATCTATTTGAATTATTGCCGAAAGTAATGCAAACACGGGCATAACTTTGTGTTAACTGAAGGTTAATAATAATTTGTATTAACTCAATGTAGGTCATTCAAATCGCACAGGTCGGTAGAGTACCTCTTGCTCTACACAAAGCTACTCCCACTGGCTGGTTTGTGTTCAGTGTTGGTTTCCTCTACTTTAAAGTTCCTTATCCTCCTGTGCTCATTGCTCTTCTCAGTGGTGTGATCTCAAAGTGCGACACCATTAACTGCAGCAAAAAGGGGATTTTCAAAGCTGATCTGAGAGTTGGGTTCATTCATGGAGCAACTCTGTTTTGATGTAGACTGTGTGGAGTAGTAGCCTTGTAGCTTAAAAGGAAGTGGAAGAGGGTTGAACACAAGGGCAGGTGTTCAAGCCCCAGCATTGTCAAGTTGAGCCCTTGACCAAGACACGTAACTCTATCTGCTCCAGGGCAGTGTACTGTACTGTATGTTGACTCTGAGCTCTGACCCCAGAAATTTTTTTTTTTTTTTTTTTTTGCTGTGCTGTGATAAATAATCAAGAGCTACTCTATGAGCAAGTACAAATAAAGTGAAAGACCTACGTCAGTTAATAAAAAAAAGCCCACTTCTGGATTACTTTTGGTGCAATCCTAGTATTAAATATGATCTTGGTGGTTAAATGGAATAAAAGAAGTAAACATGGGGTATATACTGTACTGTAGGCGCGTCATTATGTATTTCCACCTGGAGGCCTGACGTCGATCAAATATCAACACTTTATAACGTATTGAGTTACTGAAATGGATTTATTTTTAGTCATGGATGCATTTGCTTTTGGTACTGTATGCAGTTAAAATTAATTAAATGATGTATAAAGAATATATCATATGATAAACGGAAATGAGATTTTAAGAGTGGCATTGTATCACACACTTAAAACGTTACCATTTAGACATTTAGACAAGTTTAACAAGTTTTAAGGATGAAGTTTGTTGACGGGAACAAATGCAATCAAAAGTGATGTTAGCTAAGGTAATATTAATGTAAAGTGTTACAAAGCATTACTTTGATTTCCTTAGAGCACTGATCTGATTCTTAATTACTTTATATGATTGGGGTTGGGTTTGAATGTTAAAGGAAATGTTCTATTTTTGTCTTTTTAAACTTTTTCGCAGCAATTCCAAGTCAACCCCAAATTACAAAAGTGGTATTCGCCAAAGGTTCCCTCTCTCCCACCATACACTGGCACAGCTCCGACAATCTGGAGGATCTAAAACCTGAGCTGAGGTTTCGAATGGGTCATTCGAACTGGGTAAGAGCTGCTCTATTATAGCTATACAAGATCACACTATGTCTTTAGAAGCTGAACAAACTGAACGCAAATTCAGTTAAAATATCTTTTATATCTTGATAGGAAGATGGAAATGTGACTCAGACACACAGAGGGACACTTGTGTTGCTGGAGAAGTTGAAGCCGCTGACGTCGTATAAGTTTGAGCTGAGAGTCTGCACAGCTTCAGTGACGTATAACTGCAGTTTGTGGAGTGAGATGTTCAGGCAGAGCAGCCCTGGAAAAGGTAAAAGCAGCTCAAATGTATAAGCAGAACTCACATTAGGACCCTGATTTGCATTTTTCTTTCTTTTTTTTTTTCTCGTTTTATATATTTGTATATGTTTTGGTTCTCGCAACATTTTCTTATCTTTTAAATACAGTCATTCTGAGATAATAAACAGTCAACTGGGTAAATTGTAAAAGAAATTCTGATTCACTGACTGTGTGTCAGTAAGCATTACCCATCTCACGCAGCATCTTGATTTTATTTCGTTTTAAAACAAGATTTCTTTGCTAAGAATTGCTTGTTTTTGTGACATCCCAAACATTCAAATGATTCACTTACTCTTTTATATTAAAGTACTTGTTTACTTTAATATACAGTTTGGGTAACAGGGCTTCAGCCAAGTGAACTTTTCAGTCACTATCACCTCACACTAACTGGCCACTTCATTAGGTACACCTATTGAGCTGTACGTTAATGCTAATATCTAATCTGCCAATCATACGGCAGGAACTCAGTGCATTTAGGCATGTAGACATGATCAAGACGATCTGCTGAAGTTCAAACCCGAGCATCAGAAAGGTGAAGAAAAGTCATTTAAGTGACTTTGAATGTGGCGTGGTTGTTGTTTCCAAACCTGATGATTCCTAATGGAATTTTCATGCACAACCATCTCTAGGTTTTACAGAAAATGTTCTGAAAAAGATGAAATATACAGTGAGATGCAGGTCTCTATGTGGCAATGTCAGAGATCAGATCAGAATGGCAAATTTGGTTCAAGCTTTTAGAAAGGCAACAGTAACTCCAGTAACGTCTTGTTATAACCAAGGTATGCTGAAGACCATCTCTGTACACACAACACATCGAACCTTGAATCAGATGGGCTACAGCAGTAGGAGACCACACCAGGTGCCACTTCTGTCACCTACAAACAGGAAACTGAGGATATAATTCACCAAAATTAGAAAATCAAAGACAATTGAAGCTGAAAATGTCCATCCCTTTATCACAGAATAATGCGCCAGTGTCATAAAGCTGAAATCATCTCAAACTGGTTTCTTGACCATGACACTGTACACAAATGGCCTCCCCAGTCACCAGATCTCACCAGATAGAGAACCTTTGGGATGTGGTGGAACAGGAGATAAAAGCAGAGAAATTTGCATATTAACTGGGAAACCAATGTTTTTAGTAAGAATTAAAGCAGTTTTAATGGGGTTCTAACCCAGCACTAGAAAAGTTTTTTTTTTTTAACATGAGAATTACTTTTCTTATTATCATGAGCTTCAGGAAATGCACTAAATCACTAAATAATTTTTTTAATGACCTTCGGCTTCACCTAATAGTAGTAATAACTTTTTATTACTACATATTACTATTAAAAAAATAATTAGTTATTTTTAAATTTAATTTTTTTTTATTACTTTTTATTATTTTGAATATGATGTCTATCTGTTTTGACTATCGATTTCTTTTCAATGCTTTTCCACAGCACCCTCAACCAAGCTCGATGTGTGGAGGATAATCACGAGAAATGAACGGGCTGACACTCAGAATGTGACCATCATGTGGAAGGTTGGTGTTTACATTGAGGTGTAAGTAGTGGAGGGATTGAAACCATGTGCATACCACAGCTACGGTTTCACTTTAGATGTCATTCATATTTAGACATGATTTGATATGCAAAGGCAATCTGAAGTCGCACTGCTCCCTCTATAGGCCAAAACACAAACAGCACCATTTACATTATGTACAGACAAATGCTAAAATCTGGCTACTTCTGTCACTTACACGATCTAACCAGGGATCAATTTGAGGGCGAATGCAGGGGGGGGGGGGTAAAATGAAATATTAAAACTTTCTATGTATGATCATTTTCAAACTAATAACGTTGATTAGCAGAATTCACAATTCAATATTGTTATACGCTGCTCACAAGCTCATGCAAGGTCGCCTAATTTTTCGCGCCATTCCCACCCCTCCTGAATTAATTTTTACAATCGACCACTGGATCTGACTAAGCTGAGATTAAACAAGGCCAGAGATATAAACTGGTAGCCTAAAGTTAGCTTTCTATCAAACTTAGCTACTGGTCTATCAAATAAAGCTACCAGCAAATAAAGCTTCAGCTACCTCCTAAGTCTAGCTAAAAAGAAACGTCAAATACCAATATGTAGGGTGGTATGTACTACTGCATCTACTACTGCATCTACTGCAGTGATTTGCAACTAGGTGTGCTAATGCTAATTTAGCACATGTCAGTTGAATATGTACAGTAATTAAGCTATAATTTGCTACATCTTAGCTTTAGCTAAATGCTAAACTGCTTGTATACAAACTTTCTCACACCCACTGTGTGTGCATAAGTATATCTAGGCATGGCAGATACATCAAGCAATCGTTCTTTCTTTGATTCAATTTAAACTTAACAGCTTTCTTTTACTTGACTCATCTTTAATAGCTGTGCATGGTCACTAAAAAGCTAGCTAATGTTAGGTGCATTTAATTAGTATGGGCTATGTTACTTGAGTCACTTAAGTGATTCAATTAGCACTGTGGGGATTTGTAAGCATTCCAAGCTTGGATGGAAAATTGTTCATCATTGACCTCAATTAAAAAAGAGGTGTAGTAATAAGAAAACGGGTCTTAGCATGTGTGACTTGGTGTTATTAACATTTGACTCATCCCCAGCCTTTAGGTACAGAAGATTATAAAGGAGTCTTGTACCATTATGAAATAGTCTATCGACAGAAAGGAAGTACCCACGTACTGAATTGCTCTACGACTTATAACCAGTACACACTTCAGCTGCCCCTGGCGGTGACGGAGCTGAACGTCAGCGCCGTTACATCAGCAGGAAGCTCACCACCAGCTTTAGTGAAACTGACCTGTTCAGGTAAAGTTCAGGTTTTTTATGTATATTTCATGGCATGTTTCTTGACTGATGTTGCAAAACACCTAAAGTGGCTTGAACTATTACACATTTGGGCAAAAGTTGGAACTGTGATTGACACAGTTAGGATTTTATGTTGTGAATCTACACAAAATCAGCCATAATGTTAAAGCAACATTTGCAAAGAGCAAATAGCGTTTCCTCTGCTGTTCTTGATTTCAATAGTTCAAATTGCTTCGGCATGTTTTAGCTTCACCTTCCCCATTTGGGAGCTGTTTTATGATTGGGCAGAGCTGGCTAGTGGTGGCAACTGGCAGATGATCAACCTGAAGATGAATGAGGAAGGCCGTGGGGGTTGGGGGGAGGGTTTGGGGTGCATTGTCCAGAAAGTAATGCATTAAAGCATTAACCAGAGAAGCAACCACCAAAGGGAGGGATACTTATGAATCTATTTATGCAACATTTTATGGGTTTTTAATATAAATCATAATGATTTCCTCTATATCATTAGCATAAGATATTTTGTGTAGATTCATCACATAAGCCTACAGTGAGTTAAAGTACATTTATTTCAGTTCTATGTGAAGACTCTACAAAAATGTGCAAAAGTTCAAGGTAGTGATAAATATGCACAACATATGTACTTTGTGAAGTTTCAAAACCGTTAAGGTTTTTCGACATTTTCTTATGATTTGCACTTACAATATCTCACAAAAGTGTTCTCAAGGGACAATACTATAGAAATTAAAACTGGATATACTGTGGAATAGTCAATGTGCAGCTTGTATAGTAGTACAAATTTACTATCCTCTAACTTTATTGTCCAAAAAACTGAGCACAGAAAATGAGTACACCCAAAGTAAACATGTCAAAACTTTGTCCAAAGAGTGAGCACCGTTGTTATCTACACAGCCTTAATCCTCCTGGACATGGACTTCACCATGTTGTTCCTGGGATCTTCTTCCACTCCTGCATAATGATATGATATGGATGTTAGACACACGGCACTTCGCCACCTTCCCCTTGAGGACGTCCCACAGGCACTCAATAGGGTTCAGGTCTGGAGACATACTCGGCCACTGACAAACACACGCACATGATGAATAGGACATGTGACTTTGCATGGTTAATGATGTACATCTGTGATCACTTAGGGTGTACTGACGTTTGTTGCCAGCTATTTTGACAATAATGGCTGTATGTTGAGTTATTCTGAGAGGACAGTAAAGCTATACTGTTATACAAGCGGCACATTGACCACTGTAAAATATATCCAAGTTTCATTTCTGTAGTATTGTCCTTTCAAATTCAAATTCAAATTTTATTTGTCACATACATAGTCATACACAGTACGATATGCAGTGAAATGCTTAGGTGACTGCCCTGACCTTAAACTTTGAGAAGATATACTAAAATGTTTGCTGAAATTAGAGGGGTGTACTCACTTCTGTGAGTGGGTGTAAAATGGATTCAAATATTTTTCCTCATCATCCTACACACAAAGTAAAGAAAATATTATTATTATTTATTATTATTATTATTATTATTATTACAAAGTGCTTAGGGCTTGGTTAAAGCCTCTTTGGCAGCAATGACAGCCTCGAGTCTGCTTGTGAATGATGTTGCAAGCTTGGCACACCTTTCTTTTGGATGCTTCTTCCCTTCTTTTTGGCTGAA
Organism: Clarias macrocephalus; assembly: GCA_011419295.1. Taxonomy (NCBI): domain Eukaryota; kingdom Metazoa; phylum Chordata; class Actinopteri; order Siluriformes; family Clariidae; genus Clarias; species Clarias macrocephalus. The sequence continues at coordinate 97,044 of JAAGKR010000063.1, forward strand.
TCGTTCAAGGTCAATCAGGATTTATGGGGACTGTCAGCACACAGCCATTTTAAGGTCTCTCCAGAGATGCTCTATTAGGTTCAGGTCCAGACTCTGGCTGGGCGACTCCACGACTTTCACAAAGTTGTTCTGAAACCGCTCCTGTCTTTTCTTGGTGGTGTGTTTTTCCCTCTGTAGAGACTAGGCTCCCAGTTACAGTCCCAGAAAAACATTCCTACACCATGATGTCTCGGATGGTGGTAATGAGGTGATACACCTTGCCTTATTTTTTTTTCCACACATAGTATGTGGAATTATGTCATCAAACCGGAGTATTTCGTTTCTCATGGTCTGAGAGACCTTCAGGGGCTTTTTGGAGAACTCCCATCATATGTATATCACTCTAACCACCTGTTTTGGGTATTGTGGAGTATTGTGTGTAGAATGATGTGGGGAAACTATTTGAATCCAAATTTTAGATGAGTGTGAAACATAACAAAGTGTGGAAAAAAAAAGTGTGGTCTAAAGACTTTCCATCGACACTGTCTATGTTGTTGGTGTTGGTGATTAATTGGACCACTCTGATGAATCATTATATTGAGATCAATCACATCTGTCACCAAATGATTTAATGGTTATATGATTCTGAAGTTGCTCATCTGGTCATGCACTGAATCAAAATGAAATTATCAGCTATCATTTATTGTATGCTTGAATCAAAGGAAAATGTCAATTCAGCAGGCATACCATCACCAGATATAAACTCAAACCATGCAACAGGGGGCGGCATAAACCTTGTGTGGGACTCACATGACTTCTCAAATAGAACGTCAATGGAAATGCTGGGTTTTGTAGTTCAGTGGCAGTGCACCTCTCTACAAGTACAGTGGAAGAGAAATTACAAACACTACAGCTCATTATACATTCAGGGTAAGAGTACATCATCTAAAACCAACACACTTTCTTAAAAGTATCATGAAATGTGTATTTACTGAGTTGACCATATATATGCTGAATATATATAATATTAATGCATATGTAGACATTCAGAAATGTGTTCTCGTATGTTTTTCTTTTACATTTCAGCTACACCCCCGTCTCTGTGTAACATTTCACTTTTTGTTGAGACCAGTGACGAAGTGTCATGTCCTTCTTTTAAACAAATCCATATAATTGAGAAAGGTACGTTCATGCAGTGTTTTTATTTCCCTTTGCATAGAAATCATCGGGGTTAGTCAGTATTTCATACTTGCGTGTGTGATGATCACCAGAGATCCCATCACAGTCGTAAAAAATGGGAATAAATACAATGGTCACCACTGGCCTCTCCTGTTCCTAGATTAACAGAGAACAGAGGTTCATATAGAGAGAGAGAGAGAGAGAGAGAGAGAGAGAGATAGATAGAGAGAGAGAGAGAGAGAGAGAGAGAGAGAGAGAGAGAGAGAGAGAGAGAGGTGAGGGGGTGATAGAAAGGTATCAGAACCCTCAATGCATCACAGATTGCTGTGTATGTGGCTCAGCAGGCAAAGAGTCAAGGTTTGTGATCCAGCCTCCAAATTTCCCAGGTCGCAAACTAATGGGATGTACTGGACAAACAGGAGTGAACCATGTAGACCCCAAAGAGTCTGCTGCTAATGTACTGGTGCCAGATACCACAGCACACCCCCGAGGTCTTTGTAGAGTAATGGCTTGAGGGGTCAGAGCCTGACATAATGTTTAAGATTTTAATGTTATGGCTGATTGGTGTGTGTTTTTGAAAAGGATATCCCTTCAAAGTAAATTTACAGTCGGAGGATTTGGGTATAATGTTTTGCTAGATATATCACACACAATCCTAGATACAGTATAAATCATGGTTTTGTACATAACCGATGATGGCAGTGAGCAAGAAAGCAGTGAGCATGTACTGTAGATTAGTCTTCAGGTTGTCTGTAGAAGGTCTTTAAAACTCCTTAAGATGGCATCCTTATTATAATAAGCTGTACCCCCATAAAGACGTTGGTATTAGGACATTAGTATGAAGCTTGAAATTAGCCCTGAAAACATCTTGGGTATTAACATTTCTCAGGGCTTTAATGGGTCTGGAAGACGTCCAAAACAGGGCTCTAGCGTGTACGGTATTGAAGACTTCATGCAATTCTATCAGTGCTCACTGTCAACCCAGTCAAACAACACAACTGAGATCAGGCGACCAAGTAAAAGCATAGATTCAATCATCAAAAGTACATACACCATACACAACCAAGGAGTCTTGTTTATTCCATACCATATTTTAACCAAGTTCAATTGGTTAAAATTAATATAATGTTTTTTCACATGTAATACTAATTTCCCTAATTGTCTTTTAATTTTGTAAAGCTGCCTTGCGATAAATTAGTCTGATGTGTGAGGAAATATGGATGAATTAAAATGATCAGAATTTCCCTGATGAGCAACAGCCAGGACGACGGGGGCAAGAAAAAACTCCCTGAGAAACCTTGAAAGGAACCAGACTCAAGAAGGAACCCATCCTCATTTGGGTGATAATGGATAGCAGGGATTGTTTTACAGTCATACTGTGTATTAGGAGACTGGAAGTTCAATATAACAGGAGATGTGTTCATTCGGAGTCCTCTTTGTTATTGGAGGCTCAGGTACGAAATTGTAGGAAATACTAGTCCTAAGAGAACAGATAAACAGATGAGTGAGAAAAATGTGTCTAGATAATAATGAGATTGTCCCTGATGAGCAAGCCAAGGGTGACGGCGACGGTGGCAAGGAAAAACTCCTTGAGATGGCAATAGGAAGAAACCTTGAGAGGAACCAGACTCAACAGGGAACCCATCCTCATCTGGGTGATAACGGATACCAGGAATCATATAACGGCATCATGTGTGTTATGCAGCTGGAAGTTCAATATAACAGAAATTAAGTCAACATGGAGTCCAGTTCAGCACCAGGATAAGTTAGCAGGTGTAGAGGGTGTCTGAGGGTGTCTGGATCACTGGGAGCTCAGGAGCAGCATGTGTAGCTCCAAACCATCATGAAGCAGAAGGCTAGGTCGAGGCCAGGACCGTCTTCATGGTAAAATGGAACCTGCTAGCTTGTTATAGACTGGATCAGCTTTTCCCAGAAGGTGTAGTATATGTTTTGGGCAGGTAGCAGTCATTAGCTAACTATCTCACTCACTCACTCATCTTGATTACCGCTTAATCCTGTATTCAGGGTTGCAGGGAGCCTGGAGCCTATTCCAGGAGACTTAGGGCACGAGGCAGGATACACCCTGGACAGAGTGCCAATCCATCACAGGGCACACAGACATACACACTCACTCACTCACACACTCACACACTGGAATGTGGGAGGAAAGCGGTTTACCCGGAGGAAACCCACCAAGCACGGGGAGAACATGCAAACTCCATGCACACAGAGACGGGAATCGAGCCTGGCCGGGGATCGAACCCGGACCCTGGAGGTGCAAGGCGACAGTGCTAACCACTACACCACCGTGCCGCCCTAGCTAACTATCTATTGGTTTTAAATATGCTTAACCATGATGCTAACAAGGTTTAGCCCAGTGATACACTTATACTGTAGAAGCAAGCTGGAGTCAGTTAGCTGGCTAATGGTTAAAGGACAAGAATCTTATGGAAGAGAAGTTTCTCTCTTTTCATCTAGTTCAGAATCAGGGGTTTCTCCTCACATCGTGTTAGTAGGACACCAGCGTCGTCTTTACTGTTAAGGCCTACTTCTTAGTGCACACTGTGCGGTTTGGGGTACAGTTATGACAAGGGCTTCAATGTGCACTGATTTGCTACTCAGATTAACTTATGCGGTAGACAAGGATGTAGCACAGGACACGTCCCACACACTGCCTGCAATAGCGATTTCGTACCAGAGAGGGTGGTAGAGAGTCATGTAAAATGGTACATCCAGCAACTTTATACTGTATCTGCAAAACTGTAGTTTCCTTGCAAATCTTATTATTGTTTCACTTGGTTCTATTAAATTCTACAAAATGAATTGAATAAATAAATAAATAAATAAATAAACAAACACTGTAAGGCACTCTTAATGAGTGTATGTACGGTACAGAAAAATGTGATCAACACCTTCGGACTGTAGTGTACTTGTGAACTTGGGGAAATGTCATGATAACTGACTGCACACTTCATGAAAGACTTACCAAATATAGACCACATTATACATGTCATCATGAGGCTGTGTGCTATACTTTCTGTGTGCTTGCACACATGCACAATGTGTGGAGGAGGGGGGCAAAGGATTGTGGGGGAGGAAGTCTGATGTGGTGTATGGTTTTAACAAACACTCATGTAAACATGCATGTTTATCACGCCACTTTAACTCGTTACATGAACATCGATTAATATGACAGAAAAATCACTGTTTTTCTTTTTTTTTATATTAATGTTGCCCTTAAAATTCCAATCAAGTCTATAATCTATAATTGAATTACACATGGATAACGGAAAGAGTTTACCTGCCTTTGGGGTTGAGACTCAAACCCACATTGTGACAGCAGGTTTTTCCACCATATACTGAGAAAGTTTGCATCCTCTTCCAGTAATCTGAATGTGTGAATCACCCGCCTGATGGCTTTACTGAGTGTCTCATTTTAGCTTGAGAGTGTGAGAAAACAAAAATGCCTGGTATAAAGATCTGTAGAACATTCCACCTTATGTGTCTGGGTTTTAGAAATGCGAAAATGTGTACACATTCATCACAGTCAGAAAACATACCGAGAACGTATTAGATATACAGTAGCAAACTTTTATGCTTTTATATACTGTATATGTGTAATACGATTCTTTTCCAAGCATAACAATTTCATAGCCGATGGAACAAAGTAACCTCTTAGTCAGTTGGCCGACCTGTGTCCTCAGTGCAGTCGTGCCGTTTCGGTGGACTATGTCAATAAGCTGCTTTTTTTAACATGTGGTTTAACATGTAACAGGAAGTAGACAGACTAAACGGATGAGGCACTAAACAAGAGTGTCACTCTGTACGAAAGAAATGTTCCGAGCAACTTGTTAAACTTTGGTGGCTCACTATTGTCTTCCAGCGTTCTGCTGAAATATACAGCAGAGACGCTCGGGGACATTCAGAAAGTTCTTGGGCTTTGTGTCTCGCTGAAGTATGTCGTATTTAGAGTTCTAACAACTAGTGCACCTTAAAAAGCTCAGTATTTTCAATTCCTCTACACACTTCCTAAGCAGCATATATGTATGTATATATAGAGTATATAAGCAAAGCAGTCATGTGGTGTGAAGTGTAGTGTAAGAGATACACCTTATATTTTTGTATGTGTAACCGTATACAGCATAATTCTATTTGTCTATATAATCAAATACGATGGCTGTTCAAGTCGAACCAGGACTCGAATAAGACGACACATTTCCCAAGAGTTAAAACTCCCTTTATCTTTCTATATAAGTAACGCGTTCATCCTAGCATTTCACTAGTGCTTGGATAACATCAAGGTAGAAAGTTTTCTGCCTGCTTCACATCTGAAATTCTGGCCTCCCAGGAACTCCTTCAATGTCCTAATTATATGGAAACGGAGTTTCTTAGAGTGAGGTCAGGACTTGACGGGGGATGTGGTAATAACTCCCAGCCAAGTTCCTGTAAAGTGTAAGTGCTGTTGGTAAATGCTTTTGTGTACAGCTCTAATAGACAGATCCGTCTCTTTCGTCAAGTTTGTGACAAGTTATCTGTCGGATCAATGGCTTTCTTTAACCCTCATGCAGTGCAGTAAATTTTATTCATTTCTTGTAAGGTTCAATGACTTTGTTCGCACATGGCATTTGAACACATAAAATAAATTAGAAATATTTTTATAAACATTTGTGTGTTTTATGGAGCATTTAAACTCTCACGATGTTCCCCATCAAAAATGGATGAGTTGGTCATTGCAAATGAATGGGTAAGATTACGATTAGTGTAAAAAAACAGAGTTCAAACACACAGAGTTCAAGCGACTTGAACACGCCCTTCTTATGCCCCTTTTTGGCTTTCATGGCAACCTGCATGCGAACCTACTGACAACATAATTTTTACCACAAACCAAACTGCAACCAAACATTGTTTCAATCATACAACTTTTTTGCAGCTCTGGTATATAAAGCTATACAGTTCAGTCTTTAGCAGCACGATGGCCAAGAAATATACTGCACGTGAAGCTGTGGAATTATATTTGACAATAACAGTGATCAGAAGGAGAGAAGCAGGTTGACAGTGAGGATAGTTTACACTGTAAACCTGAATGAGTTGGCAAAACTCAAAAGATTTGAGGTAATCAGTTCCATCAAAATTTTTAAGTAATAATGTTTCCAATTTTAAGTAAACAGAACTATCAGTTTTTGAGTTTGTTGTACTCATTCATTCTGTATTAATCGTTCTATACTTGCATTATTGAGTCGCCTAACTCATACTATTTAATAGCAATTATAATTTTTTTTAGTTCTTGCAAATCAAATAAATTGTTGTTGGTCTTTCGGCTGCTCCCGGCGATGGGTCGCCACAGCAGACAATCTGGTCCGCACACAAGCTTGGCACAGGTTTTACACCAGACGTCCTTCATGACACAACCCTCACATTTTATCTGGGTTTGGGTCAGAGACCTCATCCAGTTGAGAATTGAACCTGGGCCTTTCGCATGGCAGACGAAACACCTACAGTAACACTGAGCCACCGGTGCCCTATTGCCCTGATGACGTCAGACACAAAATCACTAGTCTGAAAGATTTTAAGTTGGTGGAACTTTAAGGTGACGGTTACTGTTACTTAAGTACTTACAGTTACTTAAAATATCAAATTTGTTCAGCTAACTAGAAAGGTGTCATTTCTACAAACTCATAAATACCAAAAAGTTCTAAATACTCATCAAGGTCTATTAATTTGAACTAATTGTAATTATTTAATATGTTAAATTACTTTGAGCATTAGGGTTTACAGTGTAGAGGAGGAAGAGTCAGAGGTTGAGGATGACACAGAGTATAACTTGAGGAAAAAGACTCTGACACTGATGAGGAAGAAGTTGTGAAGCTGTTGTGGTCTACTTTCGGGCCAAAAATGGAACCAAAGCCTAACCCTAACCCTAACCCTAACCCGGTATGCCATATGGATAATATTGAGTCCTGTTTTCAACTTTTCCTCGCAAACTCCATTGTAACCATTGCCGTGAATATGGAGAGGAGAAGGTTTTTTGGAAACCTTTTTTTTTTTTTTTGGAAGAGGTCGTCCTGGTGAATATTGAAGCCTATTCGGGTGTGGGGGTTTTTTTGTGGTGCCTACAAATCCTGCAACAAATCTGTGTCCAGCTTATGGGATGAGGACATTGGTCCGGCAATTTTTCACGCTACAATGTCTTTGCAGACCTTCCACATCCTGTTACGTGTAAATCGCTTTGATGACAAGAGCAGCCCGCAGTCAGCGAGACAAGCTGTGAAGTTTGGCAGAAGTGGGTGGAGCACCTGCCACAAACCAGGACCTGACATCACTGTTGATGAGCATCTCTTTGGCTTTAAGCAGTATATCCCAAACAAACCATCTTAGTATGGTATAAAGATATGGGCAGCATGTGATGTGAAGACATGTTATGGCTGGGACATGCAAGTGTACACAGACAAACCGGCTGATGGTGTTCCTGAGAAAAATCAGGAGAATTGATTTGACCCCTGCAGGCGGGGTGGTCCTAGAAATGACAGTAGGGCTACTTTAAAATTGTAAACATGGTCATACAGTGTATGGGTCAAGCATTATATTTGTAATATAGTTTTCCCTGTGTACAAAGGGGCTTTTGGTTTCAATATACAGTATGTATCATACCGGTCAGTTTTTTTTTTTTTTTGTGCAACAGTTAAAAGAATTTAAATTGTTTCAAAAAATTGACTTTGATAAAGTTTCAGTGAAGTACTCTGTGATAAATAGTACACTAGGTTTCATCTTGCTATTTGTTATAGTCAAAATAATATCTATATAATGTTCATTTACCTAAAAAAAAAAAAAAAAGGAGTGGTATGAGCTCAGGCCTGCAGGACATTCACAGCAAATACAAGTTCAAAACCTGTAATGTTTACAAGAGCTGACGTTGATAAAAATAAAAAAAAGGTCTAAAACATCATTAGGTGATAATATCTGTATTATTGTGGATTTATAATGAAATCAAATGATTATGAGTGTGACCCACAAACGAACACATGAGGGTTAAAATATTTGCACCACTCAGATGTTTTACTGTGGCTAAGAGTCTCATCAACGTACTGTGCTTGATGTTTTTTATTTTTATAGGATTAATAATCTGTATAAATGATAGGTTTCAGGGTCTAACTTAACTATGGCTTAACTATACTGTGAATGCTTCATATTTTAACTCTTATGGACTTGTTTTTTCTTTACTTTTATTATAGGCACTGGATGTGTTTGTTCATTAACAGGTTATATTAACAACCTAACATGTTTGTGAGATCTACCTGTGATAGGAACAACCAGAAATATCACTTCCTTGACTCAGCCTTTTAGATAATATCTGTTTTTATTGTTCTGCTTCTTAATTCAGTGGAATTATTACCGACATATCAACATGAATTTAAATGGGTTGTGCAGTATACTCTATGCAACGGTCAAACCTTGAACTATTAACATTAAAATCACCTTGGTTTTGTGTTTTCCTTGTGCCAAAAGGGCGGCTCTGGCCCCTCGGAGCATGACTCCACAAGTCACCTGGGGTGTGCTCTGGTGTCTGGCATGAGGACATTGGTAGGGAGTGCTATGGATTGAGGCTAGTTTGAGGCCTTTGTGGATCAGGCTTGTTTGTCCAAGGAATCCCATGGATTCTTGATCGGATTGGAATCTGGGTAGTTTAGAGGCTGGGTCAACAGTTCTGATGTCTTTGTCTGCTGGACTTTGTGTGTGGCAAGCTTTCGTGCGTTTGATGTTCTGGTGCTTTTCTATCACAGCCAGCTTTGACTTTTTCTGCTATTTGTGATGCATTGACTTTTCTGTGGAATCGGACCAGATGGGCTGGCAATTGGTACCCCTTTAGCCATAGATTGCCATTGGGTGCCCATGATCCTTTCATCAGTTCAGTGATATATAATTGATAAGCAGAGTCGTTCAATTCAACTGGCAGTGGCGTTAATGTCATGGCTGGTGTACGTCCCATTTCAGTGTTAGAGATTCAATAAAAATGACTGAGATTGAAGATCAGGACAAGAAAATCAGAGAGCCCCATTAGTCCTCATGTATAACTAATGCAGTCCAAATAGGGCTTCAATCGCACCTGACTGATATGCAAATTCCATTGTTAAAAGCACTATACAAATAAATTAATTAATTTGCATCTGAATATAAAATCTATAATTCTATTGTAACATTGCTCTATTTACAGGCACTGAGACAACACTCAGGGATATTATTGATCCTCATGTTGATCCACAGATCTTACCAGTGCCATCTCATGCAGAAAATATGAAAAGTAAGTCTGTTTTTTGTCGCTTAAGAAGGATTTTCAGAGATTTAGCAACAGTTCTCCATACTGTACAGATCCATTTATTTTGTCATGTATAAAAATGGGTCTGGGGTAGCAATTACCCTTATTGGTATTCTTACAGTCAAAAACATACAGTCCTAAATGTATACATACTGTAGGTCTAGAAAGACAAATAGAGTGCAAGTCTAGTCAGAATTAAACAAGGTTCTGTCTAAAGAAATCGATCTAATATATATATATATTTATTTATTTGTTTGTTTATTTATTTGTTTATTTATTTATTTTCAGATGGACTTGTTGTCGGGATTTGCCTAATAATCGCTGTTCCTTTAATTATCATTGTGAATCTAATGTACTTGAAATGTACACGACAAAGGTAAGTGCAGTTCATGATCCAATGAGTTCATTCAAATTGCTTTACATAGAGAAAGATTTAAGAAAATCAAAAGTATATTAAATGAAAGGTAATTATAAAATTAACATTATGATCCATACACATTTTCTCACATTTCATACTAATTTCCATATCTTCTTTTGATTGTATAAAGCAACAGTGATTATTGTTAAACGTGCTATACCAAAAAAAGGGAATTGAATTGAAGGTTGGTCCATGTAGTCTGATCCAATAAAGTGTGTGTGTGTACTATATAATAGTTTTACTGAATTTTAGAATTTGGCCATGAACATTCTTTTTTATAACCATATACGGTCTGCTTAGTAAAATAATTTACACAGATCACTAAAGTTGTACATTTCCCAACTGCCTCTCCTACCCTCAGGGTATTCTATATATGTGTTGTGTGTTGTTTATTACTACCTGCCTATATATATATAAATATATAATTTTTTTTTTTTTTTTTTTTTTTTTTTACAGATTAAGGAAGGTCTGTGTGTCAATGGGACCCTCTTGGCTTTTTCAGAACTTACCCAAGCTTGGAAACAGCAATGCCATCAAATTACTGAAGGTACCTACATGTTCGAAATGCTTTGAGCAGCCTTGTTGCCTTAGAATGTTTATCATTTCAGTTTTAGGTTTGTGCTCATATATATATGGCAATTTATATGATTTGCTAATTAATCAACAAACTTGGACTAGGATTAATCTAGGATCTAATTATCTAATATCTAAGGAGAATTATGCAGAAGCTTACGTTAGACAGGGTACCAGACAGAATCACTTTAGGAAGCTAGGAACCCTTATTATTGTATTTACTATATTAGTGTATGTTTAAGGGATGATGGATTCCAAACACAAACGTAAGAAAGACTGGTTTCTTTCTTTCATCCTTCAGGAAAATGCTGGATCAGTTTGAATATGTTCATTTAGACACAAATAATAATTCATTCTGTCATTTTCAGCTCTTCATGATTATGATTTTGTAACAGTTCCTATTATTCATATACCACGTTTGTGATTAAGAACGCGTAGAGGTGATGTTAGCATTCATTTAAATCACATTTCAATTTAATCCGACCGTATAAACGTTGTTTGTTTAAAAGTATTTAGTTTTTTATGAGTGTGGCACTTACACTTGTATGTAAAGGTGCTTTCACATTTGGTATTTCCTCAACCACCAGTTTTACATGTAAAGCCTATGGAAGGTGGTTGCAAGGCAAGCAGAATGTGACCGCTTTGAAAAAGCATTGGGGTCACATCTGACAGCAGCTTGCAAAGTTAAAAACAATAACAGCAAAAGGTTTAACATTGCAGAAGTAAGACCACGTTACATGTTGTGGGGTTAAGCGTGAAAATAGACATGGGGGAGTACTGAGGACCGGGTACTGCTGAAAACCTGTGTCGAGTCTAGTCGAGTCGATGTAGCGAATAAACAGAAGAGATTTAACAACAATTTATGGACGTGTACGAAATTATGTCTATTTATGGGATACCTTGGGAGACGTTGCATGGCTGCACGGTAGCAGGTTGGTTATTGGTTGTTAAATCATATTTATATGATTTTCCTACGTAAGCACAAACATTTAACCATTTTTACCTACAAAAAATGAATCGATCTACTGTAGATAGCAAACTACACAAGCTTTGGACTGCTTGCCTTTCTTTCAGTACCTTGAAATAAAAAAAGAAAAGACTAGTGTGAAAGCAAATTATTCTTATAAAAATATTGCTATTAAAGCTTGGCCAAAAACGATTGTTATACAGTGCTGTACAAAAGTCTCGAGTCACCCCTCAATTAATAAAAATGATGATGAAATTAAAGAATTTAAAGATTTTTTTTTTTTTTTTACTTTTTAATTTAGGCTGCAAAATGCCTAAAGATACGATTTAAACTGGCTGTTTATGTAAGAACCTGAGCAGCCACCTCATCTTCCCTCTCGTCTGTACCACCTACTCAACATTCAGCACCTGTTTCTCCCTGGTTCTTATGTTAAGTTGGATTTTTTTTTTTATGCCTGAATGATTCATAGGTCACTGTGCGGTACAACATGCAAACAAACAACAACAAAAAAACATTCCTCTGAAACCACTCAAGTACAAGGACTGGGCTGAAAATAAGAGACAAAAGAGTCCTTCAAGGAAGCCAGAAGAACTGTTCCTTCAGACTACATAAAAAAAACACACACACAAGAAAGTCTTGCTTTTTGGAAGCAAAATATGGAGAATTAAAGGGGTTCAAGACTTTGGAACAGTACGATATGTCTCAAATGTTCCTACCATAGCTGTCTTTCAAAGCGTTATTTTTCTCTTCACTAGAAGAAAGTTATAAATCCGTCTACTATTGTTTATATACAGGTATGTGTCTGTATATATGAACTATAATCACATGATCAGGCTGGTTTTTTGTTCTTAGGATGAGAGATGTGGTTCTGATCTGTGCTGGCAACCCGTGGACAGCGACCCACCGTTATCCCCAGTTGAGGACTGCAGTCCACCTGTGGAAAGGAAGGTCTCGTACCCCATCGTGCACAAAGAATTAATCCCAGAGGAGAGGACAGTTGTGCAAGACTGGACGGTCTGTTCTTACAAACCACAAATCATGATTTCTCAAGGAGCAGAGGCGGCGTGTGAGGTGGCCGAGAGGGAAGAAGATGAGCCTCCTTGGGTGGATTTCTGCTCACCTGTATTTGATACGTTTGGACAGCATTTTTTTCTAAATCAAGGGATGCAGGCATCTCTGCCAAACTGCTTGACTGTGGATGGAAGACCTGTATCTATGGATCTTGTTAACGGATTCCCCTGTTTTACAGCTACTGGTTTAGACGGAAACATGTGGACAGAATTGAGGTTTGCAGAAACTGGAAATGGTGATCGGAGCTAGCATCAAAATCAGACAGACAGTGACCGGGTGACCAAGGTGCTTTCCCAGGTCAAGGAGGTCTGCAGACTACAGGAGTTGACCAGCAGTTGCTCCAAAAACTTTTTACATTTTTTAAAAAATGTTCTGTTACTGTGTGAAAATCCTTGACTGTGAAATTTCATGTTCCGCTGCATCAGTCATGTGTAACGAAATGCAAATTATATGGGAACTGAGCCAAACATTTACATATACTGAACCCTTACAACTTACAACCTGCCAATAAGGAATCCAGAACCCAAACCACACGGGGTCACCGCACATCGGAAAAATAAATCTAAATATCCATCATGAGGTTCTTCAAGGCGGGTCTTCTCAGGAGGATCGTAGTCAGAGGAAAAGTAGGACAGACGGATGGTTTGTGAAAAGAGAGAGATATGGGAATATATATATATATATATGTATATGTAAAGAAAGGAAGGGGCCACAATCAAAGTGTTTACAGTATGTATAAGGGCCAGAGTTCTGTGCTGAACACCTTGTTATGGTGTTTTAATACTGCATGGTTTTAGTCGGTCTATAAAAAAATGACCATTGAATGAAAAGTGTGTGAAAGGGTCAGGAATGAAAAGATCTTCAGTACTACATAAAAAAATAGGTACTTTAAAAAATATGTTACTCTATATTATACTGAAGACCCAGTCTGAAATAAATTAATGAAGTCTTGAACAAGATTTGAAGCAAGCACTTTTTTCCCTCTTTTATATAAAGAAAAAAAATATATATATATATATAAATTGATAGACCTACAAATCACAAAGACAGACATTTACTGTACAAGTGACTTAAATGCTGAGGAAGTACATGAATGACTCTTCAGCTTAACGATGCAGCGGGTTTTGGGCTTTTTCCCCTGAAATCTTGCTTGTCAGCACCAGCGACAGTCAAGTGATATAACGCTTCATGTAACAACAGTTAGAGGTGGTGGGGTCTGCTTTAGTTATTGAACTCACAAAAAGTGAAATGACACGGGTGGTTTGTGAAGACTACAAACCGTGAGTAGATAACAAACCATTATCAGTCAAATGCTAACCAATGAGCCAGTGTGTTGGTTATATGACCTGCAGATTTTCCTGATTCACACACCTCCCTCACCACATAAAATGACACAGCGCATACACTGGGCACCATATGAGATAAGATGGTATCACTCCTGTATCTACTGCTGTAGATAGGATAAATTAAAAGCAAGGCATTAAAGTATATTGATGAAATAAGCATATATGCCCCCCCCCCCTAATTTCTTATCTTTTTTTTATTATTTATTTATTTTTTATAAATGTGGTCTTGAGAAATATGTTTCCAGAACTTTTTTGGCTCATTTCCAGCACGGTTCCTGTACCCGAGCAGTTTCAGAGGAATGCTTTTTGTTCGTTAGACCACACAGTGACCTATGAATCATTCAAGCATTAAAAAAAATCTAACTCCAGGCTTGAGCCAGTGAGAAACACATGAAGATGATGACAGTTGATCAGGCCAGTGATTTGTATACTGGTGATGCTAAATGCTGAGTGGTTGGAAACAGACGAGAGGGAAAATGAAGTTGCTGCTGAGCTTGTTAAATAACTAATCAAGTTCTAAATTGTATCTTTAGGCACAAATTTAATCTACATAATTTCATTTCATTCAGTATGAAGCAATAAGGGGGGCTCAAGACTTTTGCACAGTACTAGCTGATCTCATGAAGCAAAAATATACGAATTTAGGACAATATAGTAAGATTGATTTTTATTTCATACTAAACAAATCTATGTGAATTTAAAGAGTATAACCATATTGGTTTTTAAAATTTTTCTTTACATGATCTCAAAAATCTTTTAAGCACAAGTCATCATGTATATGGTGTAACTTTCCAGATATAACATTAATTCTTTCTTTCTTTCTTTCTTTCTTTCTTTCTTTCTTTCTTTCTTTCTTTCTTTCTTTCTTTCTTTCTTTCTTTCTTTCTTTCTTTCTTTCTTTCTTTCTTTCTTTCTTTCTTTCTTTCTTTCTTTCTTTCTTTCTTTCTTTCTTTCTTTCTTTCTTTCTTTGCAATTTAACACAAATAAATATTCAATTTGTGGATGACACCAAGGTTGAAAAATGCTCATTTTCATGTAAAATTGCCCTGCTACTCCTTTGGATGTAATAAACCTATGAAGCCACATATTTAGATTCTTCAAACAATCCTTTCACTTCCTATCTTAACGAAACTTTCTATATGTTTCGATGAGTGTTCATAAGTGCTGTTTTGGCATATATCTCCGCATATGTGGTGGTACAGTATGGAGTTTTTACTTGCATAATTGTAAACTTTACAAAGCAGGACATAAATGATTTACATAACGATATACTCGTGTGATCTACAGTAGTTTGTTTCGACTTCATTCTTTATGACTTTTTGATACATTTGCATTCTCTATCCATGTTTTATGGTTGAACTTCTCTAAAAACTGCCTCATACTGATAAGGAAAGTGAAAGGAATTCGTACAGATGTGTTATCTCGGTCATCTGACATGGACAAAATAAAATCCCCTTTCCTAAACTTTTTTCATGTATTGTATAATGTGTACTGACTTTATTTATTTATTTATTTGTATGTTAAGTGTCTTGATGTTTCTTTTGTAAGACTGAATCTCTGTTGTTGAATTATTTACAACTAACGTTTTTTTGTGCTAGGGGCTCGTTTCACTGCTCACTTTTAGTCATGTTCACACTTCGCAGAACCACATGGCCCACAAGCCAGTTTTTATAACTTCCTGAGAAAATTCTCACGGCAGGAACGTAAGAAAGTGTCACGCACAACACATTTGGTACATGCAGGATGTTTTTACTTAAAGTGCAAATAAAAAAAAATCTCAATGGGTGCAAAGCCTTTTTTCTTGGATTTAAGATTAGAATTAGATTTTTTTTTTTTCAAAATAACCATTACTGTATGCTGAAAAAACAACCTGTAAAGAATAAGAACGTTAATACGCCTGAGCTGTGATGGATGTTGGCATGAATCTGGCATAAAACTCACAGAGTGATTTAGGTAGTCGCTTTCCAAATCTTCAGACATGGCATTGATATTGATACTGTGAGTGTGGTTGGACTTTTCAGTTTTACACACCACCATCAAAAGGATGCCAGTCAGTATAATGTCAGTATGTGTTTATTTACAGTATGTACAGTATATTCAATAGTTCAGTGGATTAAACCTTCATCGTGTAATGTAGAACCACTGACCATCCTTTATAAAAATATTGACTTGTATTTTTATCTTTAGTGAACAGATTTATTCTGAAACACTATGATTTTTCTCTTAATCTTTTATTATTACAATAAAGAATATTATCACTGAGCATTTTCCTGTAATGTTTAAAAAGAAACTTGTAAAGGACCACACTGGCAAAGTCAGAATACTCCAACCTACTTTACATTCTTAGGTTTTAAAAAAAAAAAAATTTTATGAGGTTAAATTTTAATAACGAGATGGCTATTACAAAATTTTCCTTTACGCATGTTTCTTCTCGAACCATCTCGAGGTTAATTTGGATGATTGGATTCATTGCCTTTGTGACTAACCCATTTGCTTTGAAGTTGTAACTCAGTATGTTGGGCAGAAATTTCCTGTTATTTGGTAAAACATATGACGCCATTGAGCTGCTGAACCACTGGCCTCAAAACAGCCCCCCCCCAAGAAATCACTGATCCTCCTCCATATTTTACACCAGCTGTCAGCTGCTTCTTGTTGTATGTCTTGTTGTAGCTGTAATTTCTTGGCAAATGTTCTGATGTTGTGCACGGCCAAAAATATGTTCCTCTAACCACAAGATAAAAGGTAAACTTTTCTGGGATTTTCTGTTTTTGTGCAACCTTTTAAAACACTAATATGTAAGGAGAATTATGCAGAAGCTTACGTTAGACAGGGTACCAGACAGAATCACTTTAGGAAGCTAGGAACCCTTATTATTGTATTTACTATATTAGTGTATGTTTAAGGGATGATGGATTCCAAACACAAACGTAAGAAAGATTGGTTTCAAACTTAGGATCCAAAAGTAAGTATGACCTTGAAACTTTACGATCTCAGGAATCCAGTTTGCAATTCTGAAATGAAGTATTTAATAAACAAATAAATAAATAAATAAATAATCTTACATGAAAATGTATGCTGTCCAGAAAAGAAAGCATGGATGAAAAAAGAAGCAGGTGCGGCAAAGTCCTCAGAAGGACTGAAGCTGATTCGGTATTCAGTAAAACTAAAGAGCTAATTTCCTTTTTTCACTAACTGTAGTGGAGAATATATTACAAGCAAAGAGTCGTCACGCCAATTATTATTAACTTTTTTTGAAGACATCATACCTCTACAGCAGTTAGCTGCAAGACTTTTGCATAGTACTGTTTATATATAGTGCTGTGCATATTTCTGTTAAATATATAATGCTGTGCATACATGCTGTGCATACACCCATATCCTCATATTAAACAGATTAAATTAAAGAAATGGGAATAAATGTTTTATGCAAAAGAGGGATTAGCTCCAGGCCCCCATGATCCTGTAGAGGATAAGCGGTATAGAAGGTGAATTACTTAATAAACGAATGCTGCAAACTACACACATATACAAAAAGTGTGTATATATAATTTTGTTCATGAGAACAAATGAACAGAACAGCTCAGCCCATACATGATCGTAGCAAATAAAAAAGGAGACACAGATGGTAGGCATTTCTCAGCTCTATAGTATACCGTAGCTACTTTTCACATCAGCAGAAGGCAAACACAAAAAGGTACATAAAAAAAGAGAATAGATAAATAAATAAACTAGACTGGATTAGGAAACCCTGAAATATGAAAGATGACACAAAAGGGGCAATAAATTTTATGTAAGTATAATTTTACAAATAATAATAATAATAATAATAATAAATATATATTTACCAATAATTTAACAAAAAAATATATATTTTTTTTGTTAAATTATTGTGTATATATACACACACAATAATTTAACAAAAAAAAATATATATATATATATATATTTATATATATATATAAATTTTACGTAAGTATAATTTTACAAATAATAATAATAATAATAATAAATATATATTTACCAATAATTTAACAAAAAAATATTTTTTTTTGTTAATTTATTGTATATATATATATATATATATATATATATATATATATATATATATATATATATACACACACACAATAATTTAACAAAAATATATATATATATATATATTTATATATATATAAATTTTACGTAAGTATAATTTTACAAATAATAATAATAATAATAATAATAATAATAATAATAAATATATATTTACCAATAATTTAACAAAAAAAATATATATATATATATTTTTTGTTAATTTACACTCTATCTAACTCAATTGGGACATCAAAAATTACACAGACCAGACACATGGATCATCCACAACACTATATAAATGATAAAGGTATGATGATTTCCATTTACTACAGAATGAGGATACTCCAGGTTCCATCTTATTTATGAGACCAGATTTTGTGTATGTATACAATGTAGAATCTTAAACATTTTTGTGATCAGTAGAGAGGTCTATTTTCCAAGATTATTTAGTGGCATGGGAGGTGAGAGCAGAGTTAGAAATCAAAGACCTATAAAATAAATGTATATGATTATTGGATTCTTGTGAAGATGAAAATAAAGCCCTTTTTATATCAGAGGTGGAATGTTGTGACTGTAATAGAAAAATATCTTTTTAAAAAATTGTTCGATATCATTCCTGTATCATCTGGAAGGTTAGCATGGTCTGCATGCCAAATATGACATAAACAATTTAAAGTTTAAATAACAACCTCGGCAGTCACCTCGTTTCCCCGCTCAGCATTCAGCATCAGCAGTATACTAATCACTGGCCTGATCTTCTGTCATCGTCTGCACCTGTTTCTCTCTGGTTCATGCTTTAAGTTAGATGGTTTTATGCTTGAAAGATTCATAAGGCACTGTGTTGCTTAAGAAACAAATAAACAAACAAACAAATATTCCTCTGAAACTGAAAATGAGAGGCAAAGTCTTTTAGGAAGACTGGAGGACTATTCCTCAAGATTACATCTACATAAATAAAATAAAGGTTTTGTCTGTACACTGGTCAGAACTTGTTATCTTGATATCTTTACGTTTCATACACTGAAGGACCGGAAACCTAGACAGTCTAGACAGATTTTGTCACAGCATCACACAACCTGGCTCAACAGAATTTAATGAAACTTTGCCACGTCCTTAGGTATTTGCCTGAAGTTAAACCTGCACCATAAATGAAATCAAAATGTTGAGAAGTAGTGACGTTATAAGCAGTTATGTGGAACATTATAAATTGCAAGCTTTGATAGTGCACTGCGCGTG
Source organism: Clarias macrocephalus (assembly GCA_011419295.1). Lineage (NCBI taxonomy): Eukaryota > Metazoa > Chordata > Actinopteri > Siluriformes > Clariidae > Clarias > Clarias macrocephalus. Next base: position 116,198 of record JAAGKR010000063.1, read on the forward strand.
CATCAAACTGTGGGCGCGTCTTAAATCGACCGCTGGACAGAATTTAATGAAACATTTGCAGTACTTAGAGATCTGCCTGAAATTTGACCTGCACCAGAAGTGAAACCAAAATGTTGAGTAAAAGAGATGTTATGAACAGTTATGCGCCGGATTTTTATATAAAATAAGCTACTAATAAGCTACTTGCTCAATATAAACAAACACCTGCACCAATAGATATTAATTAGAAAAGATAAACTGAATATTTTTACTGGGATTAGTTAATATTTTTTACTGCTGAAATAACTGCGCTTAAGACAAAACTTAATCTTTTATCCGATCTACTTATGTGACTTTTCATCTGTGAGTCACTCTCCAATTACTGAACAGGGAGTGTATTTGGCTGGCGATGAAAGAAGTACAACTTAGTGTAAATAAGGCATAAGATACTCAAACTTAAATAATAAATAAAAATAAATTATATATAAAATTTATTTTTATATATTATATATATATAATTTTATTTTTATATATATATATATAAATATATATATAATTTTATTTATATATATATATATATATATATATATATATATATATATATATATATATATTTCTGGGTATTAATAAGTTAGGCAGAGAGTTTTGCTGTACAGAAAAACAGAAGACATGTACATGCGCTTCAACCTGAAATAATAATATCATTCATTATATTATGAAGCAGATAAGCTTAATTTTTGTTTTAATCTTTTAACCATATCTGCAAACTCTTTTTACTAACAGTAGTATATATATATATATATATATATATATATATATATATATATATATATATATATATATATATATATATATAATTATGATAGATAGATAGATAGATAGATAGATAGATAGATAGTCTATCTATCTATCTATCTATCCAGCCCATATGATCTCAACTCCTCCAGCTCCCTGTGTGTGTAGTTGGACACACTTTGCATTATCAAGATTTGGCTTTGTGATTGTTTTGTTCTGTGCTGCCTGAACTGATTGTGTGAGAGTTTATTCATCTTCAGCTCTCTCTCTCTCTCTCTCTCTCTTTCTCTCTGTAGAGAACTGAGATGCTGAGGGCGCCACCAGGGAGGCGCGCGCCCGAGCTTCCCCGGCTGCGCGTACACGCGCGAGTATGAGAGTGCGCGCTTGGCAATGACGCGTGCAGTGAGACGGACCTGCTCATCTAAAGGTGTCTGTGTTTCAGCATATGAGACGGACGCGTTAAGACGCCCGAGGGCTACCGAACTCACTCCGGACACATGTCCCGGGTAAGTCACTCAGCAGTTTGAGCAGGACTTTTGGGAGTAGAGTGGTTAATGTTAGAGGGTTTTTTTTTTTTGGCCAGCGCCCTAGCCCTCGTCCTGTTCCTCTGTAGCCCGAGCTTCCACTCTCTGACTGTAGAAGTTTTGTGTGATGTGATGTTCAGCTCGTGGTGAGGTAGAGATTGATGGATGCAGATCTAAAGAGCTGTTGGAGGAAGTGGATGCGATGTTTCCTGAAGGCAACGTCTGGTCCCCCTTCATATTCCTTCTCCTCCTGACCATCGAGGTGCCCGCAGGTAAGAGTCGACTCCTGAATCAACTCCTGATTCACTTCCAAAATACTACTAGATTCTCAGAAATGCCAAAGGAAACTAAAATCTATTTAAAATTCTTTGCTTTGTCGTTTATCTTTTGAACTTTTTCACTTGGACAAGATCAAAGACATAACTGAAACTTTAAAGCTACAATGTAAGGACGTACACACTAAAGGCGACAAGGAAAAGATCTTTTAATCTTTTTTTTTTCTCAGAGTGTCTTAAAGTATATGTCAAGCCGTTTCAATTTTTCTTTGTGTGTTATTACTTTACAAAAAAAAAAGTTTCACAGATAGCCATATTGCAGATGTTGATTTGTGCTGTTGAAGCAGCCTGCGCCTTGAAGTGCATGCCAAGTGTTTTTTCTTTTTCTTAAAAGTTTCTTAAAGTTCTGCACTGTGATCTAAAAAAAAAAAAAAGTGAATGTACGTTTTTTTTTTTAATTTTTTTTTTTACAGGTAGCCACATTGCAGTTGTTGATTTGAATAAGCGTCCCTTTCTTATTTCTCAAATATGCAAACTTAGGTGCCCTTAGGGACCCCTGTTTCACTTGAGTCAGTTTCACTATAGCACGTCTACCACCTCCTGTCTGCACTCAAACATGCAACAACAAAAAAAAAAAGACTCTATTTGACCTGTAATGAGATCAAAAAGATTATTTGGCATATGTTGTTCTAATAATGAGGTGGCACGGTGGCTTAGTGGTTAGCACTCTCACTTTGCACCGCCAGGATCCGGGTTCGATTCCTGCCTCAGATATATGTGCTCTCCCTGTGTGTAATGTGTGTTCTCCCTGTGCTTGTTGGTTTCCTCCCACAGTCCAAAAACATACAGATCAGGCTAATTGGTGTACCTAAATTGCCAATAGTGTGTGTGCCCTGTGCTAGATCGATAGATTGGCATCCAGTCCAGGCTGTACCCCACCTTGTGCCCTAAGTCTCCTGGTGTAGGTTCCAGGCCCCCACAAGGTAGTATAAGCACTATAGTCAGTAAGTTAAATGTTCTAATGAGAACATTTAATACATTCCTCACTAATACATTACAAACTTTATCGCCTTAGGATGATTTAAACTATAAGACAGTTTAAAGCAGAGCTGCTTGCTCAGAAGGTGTTGATTAACCTATTTTCTGTAACTGCAGCTCTGACAATAGTTCCTCTATTGCTCCGCATTAACAAATTTTGTGTGTGTAAGCATGGTGTGATACGGTGCAGTCTTCCCGTATAATCATCAACAAAAAAACGATGATTATGATTTCTGGAAGGAGTCTCCAGTGTCAGCATTTTGTAACTGTCAGTGTTGAGCTTGTTCCTTTTTTCAGAACTGGGAACATTTTCTGGACAGGGCTTTGCAGTTTCTAAATGATATGACAAGCTCTATTTATTTATTAATTTATTTATGTATTAGTTTTATTTATTTTGTACACAGCGAGCGCTGCATGTTTAAAGCTGCTATAACAAAGGTGTTTAAAGGGACAATGATAAGACTTTCCACAACATTAAAATATGATAACAAGCAAACCAATAAATACATACACACATTTTCAGGTGTGTTCACTAATTTATGAAGTATAAGAGAAATAAAACATATCTAAATGTGAAGGTTTTACCACCTTGTGGTGGTAATGATAACTCTGCTGTGTGTCGGGCTGCATAGCACCATCACGAGGTTAATTATTTTCCTATAAAAGTACAACCCCAAGTGGTTTGTTCCTTAAATAATTAATAAATTGTGTTAAATTGCGCCACAATACATTTTACTGGTATTATGCAATTATGCTTGCATGGTACAATCTAGATGCGGAAATGTGATCAAAACTATACTTTAACACAGTTTTTTGATATTTTTTTACTTGATTTTAATGCCACTTGAACTAGGCCCTTAACCCTCAACTGCTTGGATATATAATGAGTTAAAATGTAAGTCGCTCTGGAAGAGGTCCTCTGTCAAATGACATAAATGTAAATGTATTCATTCCGCTATACAGTAAAAAATAAAAAATAAAAAAAAACTTTTTTTTTTCTGTTCAAATCTACAGAATTATGCAATGCCAGTATTCTCTTGAATCCTTGCATTACACGCCCACACAGCGCCGTAATCCAGCCTGCGTGAGGATAAAGATGAAGATATCATGAAACCTTTGCTGTAACAATACCTTTGCATGCACCTCACCTCTGCATCATTTGTGCTGTGTCTTCATGTTACTTAGAGAAAATCTGCTCTGTGCACTCAACCCAAGAAGTCCTCATGGGTTCGAGCTTCACCATCTACTGCATCTTCAAGAAGAACTGCAACAAACTGATATACCAAGATGAAATGGTCTTAAGCGACAGCAGCGGGAACTCAACCGTAGCGATAAATATCGTGAATCTAACACGGACCACCACCTTCACGTGCAAGTGTGTCAACGAACCAGAACCCTGTGGCACCGACATCGTTCCGGGGTGTAAGTATGCACGAACATTAAAAAGCATAAAAGTCTATTCAGTAAAATGATTTTAATTATTCAGTTCTGTTTTAGAGATCATTTGTATATTTAATTGTTTTTATCTTCTTCAAATGATGTAATTTCATGTAGAACCATCAAGGGACAACTGGGGGTCAAAAAGAAATTGAGCTTATTATGACAAATGTAGAATATGTTTATAAACACCTGAATCAAGCCAGTAAAGCATCAAAGGGAAAAAGAATCACAAGCTAAAGAAATACCCTAACCTTATCTCCAAGTACCAGATCTGTAGTGTACACCATGTGATTACAACGGTTGAAAAAATCTCCTAAAACAGTTAGCTTTAGCTGTGTAGCTTTAGCAGAGGATTGGAACTTGCTGAATCATCATCCATTTATGAATTCATCATCATCATCATCATCATCCAATGGTTAAATAACACTTGGGGCTAGTCACTGGTTCCTATTGTTGTTTTCCATTTATGAATTCATCATCATCATCATCATTCAATGGTTAAACAACCGTTGGGGCTAGTCAAAGGTTCTTCTTGTTGTTTTTAATTTATGAATTCATCATTTTCATCATCATCATCATCATCCAATGTTAAATAACCGTTGTGGCTAGTCACTGGTTCTTATTGTTGTTTTCCTTTTATGAATTCATCATCATCATCATCATCGTCATCATCATCATCATCATCCAATGTTAAATAACCGTTAAGGCTAGTCACTGGTTCTTATTATTGTTTTCCTTTTATGAATTCATCATGATCATCATCATCATCCAATGGTTAAATAACTGTTAAGGCTAGTCACTGGTTCTTATTATTGTTTTCCTTTTATGAATTCATCATGATCATCATCATCATCCAATGGTTAAATAACTGTTAAGGCTAGTCACTGGTTCTTATTATTGTTTTCCTTTTATGAATTCATCATGATCATCATCATCATCCAATGGTTAAATAACTGTTAAGGCTAGTCACTGGTTCTTATTATTGTTTTCCTTTTATGAATTCATCATGATCATCATCATCATCCAATGGTTAAATAACTGTTAAGGCTAGTCACTGGTTCTTATTATTGTTTTCCTTTTATGAATTCATCATGATCATCATCATCATCCAATGGTTAAATAACTGTTAAGGCTAGTCACTGGTTCTTATTATTGTTTTCCTTTTATGAATTCATCATGATCATCATCATCATCCAATGGTTAAATAACTGTTAAGGCTAGTCACTGGTTCTTATTATTGTTTTCCTTTTATGAATTCATCATGATCATCATCATCATCCAATGGTTAAATAACTGTTAAGGCTAGTCACTGGTTCTTATTATTGTTTTCCTTTTATGAATTCATCATGATCATCATCATCATCCAATGGTTAAATAACTGTTAAGGCTAGTCACTGGTTCTTATTATTGTTTTCCTTTTATGAATTCATCATGATCATCATCATCATCCAATGGTTAAATAACTGTTAAGGCTAGTCACTGGTTCTTATTATTGTTTTCCTTTTATGAATTCATCATGATCATCATCATCATCCAATGGTTAAATAACTGTTAAGGCTAGTCACTGGTTCTTATTATTGTTTTCCTTTTATGAATTCATCATGATCATCATCATCATCCAATGGTTAAATAACTGTTAAGGCTAGTC
>JAAGKR010000063.1:121916-340335 GCA_011419295.1 Clarias macrocephalus
TCATCATCATCATCATCATCATCCAATGGTTAAATAACACTTGGGGCTAGTCACTGGTTCCTATTGTTGTTTTCCATTTATGAATTCATCATCATCATCATCATTCAATGGTTAAACAACCGTTGGGGCTAGTCAAAGGTTCTTCTTGTTGTTTTTAATTTATGAATTCATCATTTTCATCATCATCATCATCATCATCATCCAATGATAAATAACCGTTGGTGCTAGTCACTGGTTCGTATTGTTGTTTTCCATTCATGAATTCATCATCATCATCATCATCATCAATGATAAATAACCGTTGGTGCTAGTCACTGGTTCGTATTGTTGTTTTCCATTCATGAATTCATCATCATCATCATCAATGATAAATAACCGTTGGTGCTAGTCACTGGTTCGCATTGTTGTTTTCCATTCATGAATTCATCATCATCATCATCATCATCATCATCCAATGTTAAATAACCGTTGGTGCTAGTCACTGGTTCGTATTGTTGTTTTCCATTCATGAATTCATCATCATCATCATTATCATCATCATCAGCATCATCCAATGGTTAAACAACCGTTGGGGCTAGTCAAAGGTTCTTCTTGTTGTTTTTCATTTATGAATTCATCATTTTCATCATCATCATCATCATCATCATCCAATGGATAAATAACGGTTAAGGCTAGTCACTGGTTCTTATTATTGTTTTCCATTCATGAATTCATCATCATCATCATCATCCAATGTTAAATAACCGTTGTGGCTAGTCACTGGTTCTTATTGTTGTTTTCCTTTTATGAATTCATCATCATCATCCAATGTTAAATAACCGTTAAGGCTAGTCACTGGTTCTTATTATTGTTTTCCTTTTATGAATTCATCATGATCATCATCATCATCCAATGGTTAAATAACTGTTAAGGCTAGTCACTGGTTCTTATTGTTTTTTCCATTTATGAATTCATCATTATCATCATCAGCAGCAGCAGCATCAGCAGCATCCAATGGTTAGATAGATAGATGGATATTTGTAGAATATTTAAAAGCCAGGTTTATTATTTCCCCAAAGATGTAAGCATAATTAAACTAAAATAACATTCAACTGTGGCGTAAATTTCTTTTGCTGTTGTGGGAAGTTGCACAAACGTCCAAAAGAACAGCTTTAATAAACCACTCACCGACATCTGTCTCATGAAGACATGTGTATAATGTGAGACATTACAATTTAACATTCTACCGATACAGTGGTCAGAGTACTGGAGCGAGTAAAATGCTAATGACCAAAAGTGTTGCTTTAACATCCACCCCTTCTTATATAATAATTTTTTTTTACAAGTTTAGTGTGAAGATAGTTTCAGAGTGAAAATGTTATTTATGGCTCAGCAATGTGTATTCCGGGCTTTAAATATTACATGACTGTTACAGTATGTGAACCGAAAACCTGCTGGTGAAACCAAGGATTAAAAATAGGCTAGAGCAGCAGTACGATAACAGGGTGGAGGCCGTGAAAACCAGCATGATGTACACACGTACACACATAAACACAGATACACACAAACATACACAATCAAATACACAGACATTCACAAACACAGACATGTACATGCAAATAGACATGTGCATACTTATATATAGATAAACATAGCATGCATGCACATATAGGCATGTAGATATCTATGTGTGTATATACATAGAAACATACATGCATTTAAAAACATACATATATTATATATATATACAAACAAACAAACATAAACATTTGTGAATATTACACATTTGACCTCCGAGTGGCGCAGTGGTAAAGCGCTCGCCCTATCATCTGGAGATTGCGAGTTCGATTCCCGGGTGATGCTGTAACCTCTCGCAGCCGAAGGTCTAGAGAGCTGATTGGCCGAGCTCTCTCAGAAGGGAGGGATGAGAGGTACTTAGTGCTCCCACATTAATCACGGCTCTACAGCCAATCAGGGGCGTCTGTGAGCTCACGCAAGCGGAAGGAGCGGATAGCGCCGTCCTCCGAGTGTGTTACTCCGCCCCCCCCCAACGGTGCGAGAAATCTCAAAATAATCTTCGGCCATCCCACCTGAGTGGTAGTAGTAGCTGAATGTGGGCGCCCCCTAGTGGTGGGGAGGGATTGGACTTGACTAAATTAGGGAGAAAATCTGTTTACGCACATATGCACATTAACATTATCCACATGCATGTGTAATACATTTTTTTTCCCGTTCGTTTTCAGATCCACCTGCAATTCCACGGAACCTCACATGCATTCAGGAAGGAGAATATGGCAAAGTAACCTGCACATGGAAAACAGGAAGGGAAACGCACATCAAGACCACATCCCACCTGTGGTTAGTAATGATTCCTTTTTCCCAGTAGGACCTTTGTGTCAGTATCTGAAATGATTCAGGACATCAGGTCCACTGATCCACACGCACACACTTTCATATCCCTCTCAGTTTAGATTTCTGCATCATGACTTACACGAGTTACACTGTTTTTTTTTTGTTTGTTTGTTTGTTTGTTTGTTTTTCAGGGTACAAGGGGAACCGTCTGTAAGATATGAAAGTGTTCCAGTCCACGACGGGACCCGTTCGGCTGTATTTCCTGTCTCGGGCTCAGAGAGCAAGTTCTCGGTGTGGGTTCAGGCTAGAAACAGTCTCAACTCTGCGAACTCCACCGTCCTCAGCTTCACGCTGAATGAAATAGGTGAATCAGCTTGAAAACAAGAAAAAGCAAGATGTTTTGGGGTCGAGTGAGACTTTAATGCAGGGTGGTGTTTGTGCACACTTACAGGTTAACAGGTTACGGGGGAGTTAAGTGTTTTCACTTCCTTCCTCATGGGGTATCACTATTTGGCAGTTTTCTCGTCCCAGAGGACAAACAAAAGCTTTTTTTTTTTTTTGACAAGTATGACAGCTACAGAAGTGCCTCGTGAGAAAGTGACAAACAGTTTGTACATTTCAACCATTTCCACTATAAAAGATTATTCTTGTTATGAGGTTCATGAGCTCAGCTGCAATGCCCTTTTTTATTGTACCCCGGAGTAATTTCTTTGTTCATTAAAGTAATTTTTTTTGCTGTCCATGTTGGGACATCTTAGTGTTTTTCTAGCATAAGATTCATGAAAATATTACATTTGTCCATCCATACTTGAGAGTCGTATGAGGACATATGAAAAAAAAAAAAGTTATTACAGACATCATCAGGAAAAATGAATCCTGATTTTACTTATCAAATGAGGTTAATTGGCAAAATATATATATTTTTTTGTGTAATCAGTAGTTTTGTTCATTTCAAGGGGCGTTCAAGTCAACCCAGGACTTTTGATCGTGCAGAATAACAGAACGCAGTTATGAGAGTAAAAACTCCCTTTATTTCTCTATACAATCCCCTGACTTGAACGCCTTTCATCCATTTCTAATATCTACGTGTAATCTTCTTTGCATGCACAAAATAATCCATTGGTTGATATTTAGCAAGAAAGGAAGCGCGAAGCAATATGATGTACTTAGAGTTTTCCAGGTACTGTATAAGGTTAGAGAGAAATCAGATTGAATTCCAGGTTCTAGCGAATATTATTAGAACACTGGGTAGTGATATTGGTAAGATATTGAAAAGATATAGAAAAGAGCAAGAACCCTGACCTAAAATTGTAAGTGTGAAGATGATGCAGTATGTTCGCAGACTCATCCCATCTCTTTCTTTGTACAGTTAAACCGCTGATCCCCAAAATCACGAAGGTGAAATGTTCCTCAAGGCAATGCCGGCTCTATCCGGAGAACACGCAAAGCGTTCAGCTGGTAGAGATCCGATACGGAGAAAAACAGGACAGCAGGAGCACCGTCTTTCTGAATGTACGTACACATCACTGCAGATCAGGACCTAATGCTGACACGGCTGATCTGTCACGGTTTTTAACTTATCTTTTGCGATTTACATGAAGCACATCAGAGCACTATTTTGTTTAAATCAGTAAAGAGGTTTCTTTCATGCATGCATTCGTGAAATGTCATTCTTCACAATCCGCAGCATTTTGAGAAGTCGTGGGCTCGGATTCGGAGAACCGGCATTAGCTAAAAATAATAATAATAATCTAAATAATTTCGCATTTCCATGTAAATATCAACATGTGATATCTATTTAAATTCTAAGCCACCGCATTGTTTATCTGATTCTCAAGTAATGTACTTATACAGCAGTTCGAGGCGTGTCATTCTGTGTGTCATGTAATAAGAAGTCAAGTGTGAGTCATTTAATAAACCTTTCACACCAGTAGCTTCCTGCTGAGCACAGTGCCAGCACTTTTAGTTGCTGAATTTTCATTTCATTAAAAGTGTCTTTTGTTTTTTGAGTTAGGAAGCTACAGTAAACATCCCCTTCGAATGTATTGGAAAAGGGAAAAAAATGGTGTGTGTGTTCTGTTAGTTTAAACATGCACAGTATATCTCTGACTGCCTATGCTTCGTTTAAGCCCTGGGCCAACGGTGAAGTTTGATAAAAATGATAAACCATCATGAAGACCAGAAAGCTGACTATGAGAACAAACAAGACATTTTAAACCTGAGAAAATTGGAAGAAATTGAAATACCCAAAAAAGAAGGAATGCACTCTAGCATCTTAGATCTGACATTGATCAGGCCGGCCCTTGAAAACAGCAGCAGGAGGCAATGATAGAAACATTATGAGAGCCATGAAGAAAAGCCTAAAGCTCACCCTATCATCCAAGAAGATCATGAGTGTTGTTGAATCCTGGCTGATGCTGTAGTCCTAGAGAGAACCGATTGGCCGAGCTCTCTTGGATGGGAGGACATCTAGCGATCTCGCATCTCACGCAGCTGGATGGAGTGGATAGCAATGGTGCATGAGTGAGCAGTTCTAAAAGATGTGGAGGAAACGGAGGATAGCCATTGTCCTGGTTGGCACGCGTAGTCTTGATTGGAGAGTGCCGTAATGACACGTAGGAATCGGCAATGACGGGAAAATCTATAAATAGCAGCGTGTCACCAGAAACCGTTGTTGATCAATTAGAAACCCGAAGGTTGATTCATTGGCCATGAATTCGATGTAATGTAAAGAATGGCGTTCACAAATGAATTTTAAAAAATCCACAAAATTCAGCAAGGCGATGATGAATTAGGTAGAGAATAAAATAAAAGGATCTAAAAGAAGCATCTGCTCGTGATCGCTCATGTGCTGCTGCCTGTGAGAAATGTTCCCCCAATAAGGAATATTTACCGTCTTAATATTTAAGCCACATCACATGGTGGAGGATGCTGAGGGCAGCTCCATGGCTTGGTCTTCTGGAATATGACTGCTTCTGGAACAGGCTCACTGATATTTAATGATAATATTACTCATGATGGTAGCAGCAGAATGAACTCAGAGGATTGCAGAAACATTATCTAACAAGTCACAGAGAACCGCACCAAGTCCGATGGGGAAGAACTTCATCAGGCTGCAAGACGATGATCTAAAACACACTTCCAACACAACAAACGACGGTATGAGACGAGAAAAGCGGAAGGTTTTAGCCTGACCATGTCAATCACCAGACCTTGAGGCTAAAATGCGTCAGCTCTTGAAGAGGAACCTAAAGGTGGGCTGAAAATAAAAATTATATAAGAAGAAAAGCATTACATAAGATGAGTGTAACACTTTGGTGATATCGGTGGGTCCCTGGCTCGGTGCAGATATTGATAGGAAGAGCAATGTGCAAAATATTATGTGTTGATTACTTCTAGGCTGTCTGTTCCATTACTTTTGCTCACCCTAAATGTGGGCGCTCATTGTGCCTTTATCCGTTTTCTGGGGTAAATATAAGGAAACGAAACCTGAAATTCTAACCTATTGTTGCGTGATGATCTTTTGATGTCAGATAAAATCTATATGTCTTCAGTGTACAAGAAAAATGAAAGAATACAGTATGTACTGTGTATATATATATATATATATATATATATATATATATATATATATACAGTGCTAAATCTGAGTCGGTTAGCTGGCGCGCTCAAGCTTCCTTACGATAGTTCTCGTGTTAACCCTGAAAAAAAACTGTCCAAAATGTACTGAATACTGAACAGCAAACTGTGTTTAAGTTGAACGTTGAAGTTAAACTAGGACGTTTTTTTTATTATTATTATTTCCCCTTAATACGCATTTTGAGCAGTATGATATTGTAACCAGTTGTGTTTGCGTCTATGTACCCTTACTCTTTTTTTTATTCCAACACATGAATGAAAGCATTTACCGGCTTCAAACAAATCCTGAGAGGAGTGCATTAAACCGCTGACTTACTGGCAACCCACAAACCTACTGAACCGATGAGTTTGTAGATTACAAACCTTTTGTGGGCTGATTCAGAACTAGACAGATAAATGTCAAGGGGTTTTCGCAATCCTCCTGGTGTGACACAACTGCCAGGCCTTGTGCACTGTATGAACGAAACGATTGGGAGATTTTTTATTATTATTTTTTCCCTTAATGTCTGCGCGAACTTCAAAAGACAAAAGTTGAAAGAAGAAAAAAAAAAAGGAAAAAAGACTGCATTTCCACTATCAGATTATCCAGCGAAGTATTTATACACTGCAAACAGGAAAAACAAAAAAGAAAGTGTCATGACAATAATAGCGGTGTTACATCGAGCCGTGACGCTCGAACAGTGCAGAACTGCAGCAAAGAGGAAATGTGACTGAGAAACTGTTTCAAAACTAAACTGAAACTAAACTGACTAGGTGTGTTTTATGTACCTTAGTTGCAGTCCTGTGGTGCAATATTTATAGGCATGTTTACCACCTCGCTATTGAGTTCTCAATTCTTATCAGTCACAAGATGTTGGCGAAGTTATTTCTGTGTATTTATCTTATATATTAGATATTGCTGGTGTAAAAGCTACTTCACAGGCGGCACGAGCCACAAAACAGTTCAGAATCTGATGCTTTCGGGAATAAACCAACGTCAGGGCTTGACATTAGATCTGAACATGCACGTTTCGTTTTATAATGTTTTTCCATGACTTTAAAGTTAATCTGGACACAAATATTTCTGGTTTAATGATAACACATACTGCACTGTTCCGCTAGTTTGTAACTGCACATTGGATTGGATGTGAAAGCGAATGAATTTAGAATTTTGAAAGCGTACGTGTGTGTTATCATGCAGAACATTATTTGGTCCGGCCTGACATGCTGTAATCACATGATACACTGCATGTTGAGCGCAGTCATTCATCTCGATTGTCCTTAAGTGTGACGGAAATCATTTTTGTTACCGTATCTCTGTGCAGAACATGAATTCGACGACGAGCTGGACTATACCATGGCTGCACCCGTACAGCACCTACACGTTCGAGGTCAGATGGAAATTCGGCGAGACGAGAGGCCTGTGGAGCGAGTGGACCCGCGTCGACGGCAAGACCGATGAAGAAGGTGGCGATTAAAAAGTCTTTTTATTTATGCGTTTGTTCGATTAGAACTCGATTGGGAGCTTAGTTCGATGACTTGACTCATTTAAAGCGTAGCTGTTTTAGTTGATGGTGAATTCAGGACCGGGGCGTGTAATGGAAAGAGACACAGAGATGCCTGATGGTGATAGATAAGCGCAAAAAGCGTCTGATGTAGGTTTTCGACTTTTTTTTTCGGTCAGAAGTGAAACGTGTGTCGTGTCAGCATCGTACGTGGAGGTGGAGGAGGTGCTTCTTCTGTCTTTTGAGATCGCTTGCATGAGATAGAACGGCGCTAGATATATGTAAGGTTAAGTGGTCACTATTATTATTATTATTATTATTATTATTATTATTATTATTATTTCTAGTATAATAATAATAATAATAAAATTTAATGGTGTGGCAGGTAGCGTTGCAGGTAGCTTCAATGTCGCTTATTTTGGGTTACTGGTGAACAGTAAAGCTTGATTTGGGTTTCCTCTGGGTTTTTCAGTCTCCTCACTTTTTACCCAAGCAGGCAAGCAAGTGAAAAAGCTTCTTTAAATTGGCCCTCGGTGTGAACGTGCATGTGTGTGTGCAGTGCTCAGTTCCGGATGAGCATTTCGACTTCCTATCTTTTGCATTCCCAGTATTCCCAGTATAGACTCTGGGTCCACCCAGCATGCTACTGTCCATAAATCTACCTTTAAACCGTGTTTACATCATCCAGACTAAAATCATAACTTTATTTGTTTTTTATTCAGCTCCTGTAGCGATGCTTGATGCGTGGTATATTGAAGATCAAACCCGAACAATCACCAAGTCCCAGACCCAGTTAGTTTGGAGGGCAAGTATTACACACAGTCCATGCACATATTAAACACTCTTACGTTTATCCAACAGCTTTGTGCTTCCACACCCAGCACATACCGGCAGATGCTCCAGACCGCCACACGGCCCCCGTCACTTCACATGTTATAAAAAGTGATGCACATCCTGCCATCTGCATCCTCACAATCACTCTGTTAAAGTGTCTGCTTACAAAAACAAAAAAAAGAACTTTAAAGGAAATCAACGAACTGCTTCCTGTCTACCGTTTTTTAATCAGGAGCTGAAGAAATCAGAAGCCAGAGGAAAGATCCTGCAGTACAACGTGACCGTGATTGATAAGGGAACCAGGAACACGAGCATTCTTCTCGGAAACACGATCAACGTGTCCTGCTTTCCCTGCAACGTGTCCATTTCCGCGAAGAACTCGAAAGGCCAGTCTCCTGCCCGACTCATTCTGCTGCGGCCTATAGGTAGGTCGCACCTACAACACGCCTCCTCCAGATTTTATAGTTCTCTTATCTGAAAATACAATACACATCTGTATACATCTGCGAATGCATCAAGTATATAAGAAAACACTTTACGGGTCTCAGGAAAGCTGATAACCGAATTAAAACCAGTCTGCGATTTATACTATTGAGAAAGCTGGATAAGACTGGATAACACTTATACACTTCAGAGAAACTTAAACAGGCTGCTGTAATCTTATGGTTTTGCAGATTTTCTTCCATATCCATACCACGTGTCACACACCGTCGTGAGTAATCACAGTGTCGCCCTCTCCTGGCCGAGCCGTGACGGTGCGGACCCGGTGACCGAGGTCTTGGTGGAGTGGTTTCCCGTGAGTCGGAAACGTGCACCTCAGTGGATCCGAGTGGGACGGGACCTGAACACAACACTCATTACTGGTCAGTGGGTGTAGAAGGATGTTTCTGAGGAAAAGGCGCTAAACGCAAGTGCAAGTGCTTATCACAGTGACTTTTATATCATAGAGGAACATGGTCATATACTGTATATAGAAATGTTATTCTTGAATTTGGAGCATCAATTTTATCATGAGGAACAAAAATTAACCTGCAGAGTAAAGATTTTAGACAGTCTATAGAGCCTTGTGGTCATCACAGCAATGGGAAAGAGGATTAGCACTGGATGTGAAAACACTCATTCACTCATCGTCTCTCTGTACTGAGTTAGCCTGCATTCAGGGTCGTGGAGGGTGCTGGAGCCAATTTGGGATCGCCAATTAGACTAATCTGCAGGTCTTTGGACTGTGGGAGGAAACCGGAGTACCCGGAGAAAACCCACCAAGCACGGGGAGAACATGCAAACTCAATGCGCTCTGAGCCAATGAGTGAGTGACGGCGCTCTAAGCCAATGAGTTGTTAACGGCGCTCTAAGACAATGAGTGAGTGACCGCGCTCTGAGCGTACAAGGCATTGGCGCCACTCTGATTCAATGATGTTTGGCATTGTCAGGCTGACAGTACATTTGGCAAATGATATTTGGGGGGGTTTGGCACCGGGGGGGCGAATCATATTTCAAGGGGGGCGGGTGCCACCCCATGCCCCCCTCTAGAACCGCCCCTGACGCCTAGAAACCACCTTCAGTCATGGAAATCTCCTCTCAGATATAGTATTTGATTAGAAAACAAACATGTCACATTTTTATTAAAAGTTAAAGTTAATGAGTTTTCTCTAACATTCTCTGTCTTTAAATGTGCCATATGCTCAGGTTTGCAGCCCGCGCAGTGCTATGAGGGTGCTGTGGTGTATCTGCACTCATCCGGGACAAAAAAAGCCATCTTCAAGGGGATTTCTACCTGGCAGACAGGTGAGAGGGTCTCTCTTATAAGAACTTGATCATCAAGTCAGATGAGTGGACAGGCCTCAAACTGACGGTGTCTTTGAACCCGTAGCTCCACTACAGAGTCCCGTGCCTAGCATTGTTGTGAAGAGTGACAGCGTGGAAGTCAAATGGAGTGATATCCCTCCGAAGAAGAGAGGAGGCTGTCTGAAACACTACACCATCTACCTGAAGGATTCAGAGGATAAAATTCAGAATTACAGTAAGAATCTCAGCATTTATTACATTACTTAATGTCCAATGCTCATTAGACATTAGACGTGTATATTAGGCACACATGATCCCGAGCAGTGTAGTCGAACTAATATGGTGTAGGTCCCTGTTGTGTCACCAAAACAACTCTGAACCATCCAGGCATGGACTTGACAAGACCTCTGAAGGAGTGTTGAAGGTGTGCTGTGGTACCAAGGGATTAGCAGCACAGGTTGTTAGGTGGTGAGTCCATGGATCAGACTTGTTAGTTCAGTACATCCCACAGATGCTCCATCAGATTGCGATCTGGGGAATTCTGAGGCCAAGTCAACCCCTTGAACTCTTTGTCATGCTCCTCAAACCATTCCTAAATGCCTTTGCAGTGCAGCAGGGAGGATTATCCTAAAAGAGGACTTTTCTAAAATAGTATTCCCTGCTATCAGGGAATACTTGGTCTGCATCTACTTTTGGTAGGTGTTATGTGTCAACGTAACATCACCACGAATGCCACAACCCAGGAGAACATTGTCCAGAACGCCTTCGCTGGCATGCTTCTTTCTTATAGTGCATCCTTCAATCGCTCCAGCGTCCAGTTCTTTTGTCGGCGCATTTGGTATTAGACAGGGAGTCAGCATGGGTACATGAGATGCTAGAAGGAAAAAAAATTTGACATAGGAGGAGAAGAAATCGAGACCACCTGACTCATACGAAAACGCCAAGCTCTGAGTACAAACTGAACGTCTTTATATTTTAGGCCAAGCTAAAAGTGAAACTCAGCTAATCAGAATTCTACTCAGTAATTCGCTTCATGCCTGTTTAACAACGCATGTGAAACTCTAATCCGAGTATTATCCCCCTTTTATCCTTCTTCTTCTTCTCCGTCCTTTATTTTTTTAGTAGTTGGCAGCCAGCTATTAGGTGCATTACTGACACTCACTGAACTGGATCGGTATTGCGCAGACAAGGATCTTTTAGGAGCATTGCTGCTACCTGCTGGACTAAATTGGCACCGCTGAAGAGTCAAATTTTACGAACTTTTGCGAGATCTTGGTAATGTTTGCGAGATCTCGTGAACAAAAACATTGTTTTTTTCTAGCTTACTTTTTTTTTTTTCACTGATATTCTGTTAGCCTATTTTTTTTTCCACCCATGTCCCTTTAGGGTATCAGTAGCATCAAGTGTAAAACCTTTATGAGCGTATCAGATTGTAAGTTGTGGCAACCCCTTGACGGGAGCAGCCGAAGGGCTGACAAACGTTCACTCCACCTGTCAGTGGTTTTAATGGTGTGGCTGATCTGTGTATGTTAAGAAGCATTTGGCACTTTTTTAAAAATATTTTTTCATTTGCTTTGGATTATATGATATTGTTTGCAACCTACAACTTCTGAAATTACATTTAGAGATTCATGTTCTCTGATATCCAGACACAGGCTATATTTGCATGTGCATTTGTAGAATTAATTACAGCTTGTATAAGTTACTTAAGAAGACGTGTGTTGCAGGTGTCCCACACACTCAGAGAGAGTTTACCATCACCGGCCTGACGCTGGGACAGAAGTACAGACTGTGGGTCTCAGCCTGGACTACAGCAGGGGAAAGTCCGCTAGAAAATGAGCGCCTGTTCAAACCAGTCCAGACAATAGGTACGACCAGATTATATCCTACATACCAAAGTACAGTATGTGTGTATGTTCCTAATATAGTACAGTGTATGAATATGAAATATACTTTAAAAAAAAAAAAAACTACCAAGATTAATTGGCTACAGTGACCTAGTAAGCACTCCTTATAACCATGCTGAACAGAAAAGCATCTCGGTGTGCGATGCACTGTGGTGGATGGGCTAGAGAAGTGGAAGACCCATTTCAAGGCAAGGCCAGGAATCTGAGCTACAGTGGGAACAGGCTTGATTGTTTTTATTTCCTCTCTAGCGTTAATGAATCTGCGCCCACTGTAGCCTCATATTTCTGATCTTGTCTGTAGAATTGTTTTCTTTTTGCATCATTTTAGTCAAAAACAGCCTACAGCATCAGATATGGGTAGTAACGAGTTACATTTACTTGAGTAACTTTTTGGAAAGAAAAACAAAGTACTTCTATGAGTAATTTTACCACACCATACTTTTTACTTTTACTGGAGTACATTTGTGAAGAAGAAACGTGTACAACGCTTATTGTACGCGTTTATTCAACACTTTAGTCATTCGTTGTGCTTGTCAGATAAATGCAGCCGGTGGATCTAACATGTGATTGTGTTCCACCAATCAGATGTAGCGACAATAATCACATGACTCCGTTTGACCAATCAGCCGCAATAACAATAACCGCATGGAGTCGGTACGCACCATCCGCAGTGGTAGACAGTCGTAAGGGGAAGTTTGAATCATTTTAGTGACTCGGTTCTTTGAATCTCGTTCATCAAAATGAACGAAAGTTTTTTTGAGTCATTTAGTTCATTTCGTTCTTTTGATCAGAAATAAAATAAAATGTTACATTTTCAATAAACAGACCCCCAACACGTCTACATATACAAATGTTGGCTATAGTTCCAGTAATGAAAATATTACAGAAAATATTACAGTGCAGCCAAGGACACGTTCGACTCAGACGAACGTCTGAGTCGTTCGTTCTTTTGAATCTATTGCACTGCATAGCGTCTGTTGGAGTCACGTGACAAAAGCACGAACGACTCGAAGATTCGTTGAGGACCGTTCCATTCTGTTTCCTGTACGTAGCCTACGAAGGTTTCGCGATGATTTGCGCATGCGCGCCCAGTCAAAATCCGAGACTACACGTTCCTCTGAGTCACGTTAAAGACTCGTTCAAAAAGAACGAATCGTTCGTGCAGGACCCATCACTATTGGACTCATCACTAGTACGCACCATTAGCAGTGGTAGACAGGGAAGCTAACATGTCGTGGTTAGTTTAGCTGTTTTATTTATTGTTGCTTTCTTAACATATATAATTAGCAAATAAACTAGAGGTTAAATTTTTTATACTTTTCTTACATTTGTTCTGCTGGACACAGTTTATGGTGAAGTGAGACCCTTATACACATGTTCTAATGGTATTTTCTGCTGAGTCATTTGCAGGGCGACTGAATATACAGTATATCTTACACAGGAAATAGTTACACTGTTCACACATACAGTAGGGATTTATTTCAAAATCTTTATATTGTGATATAGGGAGATTAGGAAATTTGTGTTTCTTATTCCTTAATTTGCTATTTTGTAAAGATATTTAGTTTTATTCCTTTATATTATTTGGAAATGTCGCATATGTGCATGATTTTATCATTTTGTCTGGCTGCTTACATAATAAAAATAAATAAACCAGACATTGTGATGAAACAGTTGCTCAGTACTTGAGTAGTCTTTTCATCGAATACTTTCTTACTTCTTCTTGAGTAATATTATTTTGAAGTGCAGCTACTCTTACTTTTTGCCTACTCTACCCACCGCTGTAGAACGTAGAATAATACTAGTGAGAACTTCTTGATTTTTACATTGTTTCATGCTGTAACAGATCGACACTTTTCCAATCCATCTGTTTTCATTGACCGTCTTTTTTTTGGCAGACGAGAGACCCCTGGTTCTGCTCAGCACGGTGGGGGGTGTTGTTTTCTTCACCTGTCTGTGTCTCCTGTGCTTGTGTCAGTTCTCCTTGGTACACAGAAGGTGAGAATGCTTCTAAAATTTCTACAACTATAAATAAACACCATACATCCAGAAGTATGTGGACACCAGACCGATTATTTGTTATAGACGTGTTGCTGAACACCCCGCTGCAGTTTAAGTGCCTTTTCCTAGCTGTTATAATAAGCTTCACTCTTCTGCAATGGCTTTAAACATGACTTAGTTCAAGCACTGAATGCAGTAGGATGCAGTGTGGGTTCCAGGTTGTCCCAAAGGCGTTGAGTGAGGCTGAGCTCATGGGTTTGTGCAGGACAATCGAGATCATCCACGATTAGCTTTTTGTGCAAAGCAGGTTTGAGCCTTTTGGTGCCAGTGAATGGAAAGTGAAATGCTTCATTGTTTAAAGGCATTCTATGTACAAGGGGTGTTCGAGTCAAACCAGGACTTCTGATTGTGCAGAAAAATTACCTTTATTTCTCTATATAATCCCCTACCTACACTAATTCACTTTTCCCACTGTTCCACTAGTGCTTGGATACCATCAAGTTAGAACGTTTTCTCAATGATCAGACAGCCTGCTTCACGTCTAAAACGCCAGCCTCCCAGGAATTCCTTTAGACACAAACATGGAAGTGGAAATGGCTTAGAGCGACATCAAGATTGTACAAGGGATGAACTCCTGTAACAAATTTTCTGTAAATGTCAATCGGTTTTATACCTTCGTTCATGAGTCCCGGTTTTACTTGAACGCCCCCCAGTGCTTTGTAGAAACTTTGTAGAAACAATTTACAGGTCTACATACTGTATGCCTGTGATTGTGAGGTGTCCATATAACTTTGTCTATAGTGTCAAGATCACACTTGTTTAATTGCTGACGCACTTTGTCGTTTATGTTTATGGTGCAGGTTATCAGGATGCTGTCATTGCCTCATGCCGAGCATCGTCCCTGATCCTGCGAACAGCAAATGGGCGAAAGAATGTACAAGCGAAAAGGTACAGGCATAGAGGCATATAAACTACCAGTCAAAAGTCTGGACAGACCTTCTAGTTCTATGGTCTTTCCGGATTTTTATTCCTTCCTACACTGTTAAACAATACTGAAGGCGTTTATCCAAAATGTTAAATATTCTCCTTTGAACAGTTGATTTTGAGATGTATCTGCTACTCATGCTCTGTAACGCTTCATAACGGCTCTAATCCGAGGTGCTGCTTGTTAATTGGTGATCTCAAGGATGTGGTGAAAAATACCTAAAAAGCTTCAATGGTTTAAGTCACAGATATGATTCCTTACGTCTAGATCAACCAGTAATGGACCATTTCTGAGGTTTTCGGTGAGACCATCAAAATAGTGATAGAGGTCGCAAGTACCAGTACTGAGTTTAGTTTCATTTGTAGCAGTTACAATATTTGACACATTGCTACGGCAACAGAAAAGATACTTGAAAACTATGCTTTCAAGCCGCAGTCAGACCGAAAAATGAAAAAACCCAGACGGAAATGCCGGTTATTTGAGAGGGAAATGTGCATGTCTGTGTCTGGTAGTAGTTACTTTCACTTTCTCTCACTTTCTGCTGATGTGAAATTTAACCCCTGAATTTACCAACCTTGGGTTTAGAGCCATTATAGTAAGGTTTTTAAAAAAAATACCCCTTTGTAGGCGTTCAGTGTGACCCAGCATGTTATTTGCCTTCTCCACACACACAGGGCGAGATGAAACTGCAGCTGCACCTCAGCGACTGGAGCATGAATGAAAAGGAGCCGGATACAGTCGAGGTGGAGGAATTTCCCCATTGTCCCGAAGACGAGACAATCTCCCCCGAGGAGACACTGCTCCCGGTCAACCTGCAGGCCGAACCGGCGCCGTATCAACACACCATCCCCAGCTCTTACCTCAAAAGCTTCTCCAATGAGTCAAGCAGCTCAGACGCCACGCAGGCCTCCAGGAGCACAGGCATTACCGTGGACTACATTTCTACTCACGGAGCGATCAGCGGAGGAGAAGAGGAGGACGACGATGAAGAGGAGGAGGACGATGGTGATGAGGAGGACAAATTCGGCTTCGAGTTCTTCCCCTGCCCCAAGAGTCCCTTCTTAGATCCGCTGATATCCATCGGAGGAAAACTGACTCTGGACTCGGTGAAAATCGACTGCAGTGATTTCTTAGATTTTGCATGAACTCCTGTGTTAATGAAGGTTGTGAAACCATCCAGAAATTTGCCATATTTATGATTTTTCTTTTGACGCAAACTGACCCTAAATGATTAACACTAACACCTGATCCGTACGTTCATGAAGTATCACTCAAGCAATTCCCTACATTATTTGTTTCCGAGCTTTAATGTATTTTTTTTGCGTTTATGACTTACCTCAGTTTAATATTGTGCAGGTGTAAATAGTTTTGTACATAATAGTATGACTTTCTGACTAAAAGCCTTAAGTACGTTTGTATCCTACGGACATGCTGATTGTAAACTTCTGTTTCTGTAATTAAAATACAACTCGTTATATAGATTGTGTAGAACTTTGACAGGAAAATGAAGATTAAAAGAATTAAAAACAAACAATCCAATTTCATAAACCATGCCCATTTTTGAAAAGCATTTAAAATGAACCCAGCAGTAAATTAGTCTAATACAGTGTTTTATTCAAGATGAATTACTTTATAAATAGAAATTATAGGGACAATGTTACTATTGATTAATTACTACTGAAGTAGCACTCACTCACTCATCATCATCATACCGCTATCCTGTATTCAGGGTCACGGGGGGCCTCGAGCCTATCCTAGGAGACTTAGCACAAAAAAGCAGTGTACACCTTAGACAGGGTGCCAATCCATCGCAGGGCACACACAAACACACTACGACCAATTTGGGAACGCCAATTAACCTAACCTACATGTCTTCGGACTGTGGGAGGAAACCCTCCAAGCACGGGGAGAAAATGCAAACTCCATGCACACAGAGACAGGAATCGAGCCTGGCCGGGGATCGAACCTGGACCCTGCAAGGCAACAGTGCTAACCACTATACCGCCGTGCCGCCTGAACTCATACAGTAGCTCTGATTTATACTGTCCATTTTTGAAAATGCAGCTTCACTAAGTTGACAGGTCTGGACTCCCCGGGATCTTCCGAACCGTAGTCTAATGTCTTAAGCGCTGGGCTACCCCTGACCCCATCCCCAATCCCTTAAGATCTTGTTTGCATTGTGCATGTGGAAATGCTCGTACTTTCAGTATTAAATATAGACACGAGTCCTACAGTAGTTGTTTAATTTTTTTTATTTACGATTTCATGTTTAAGTGATCTCCCATCACACACTTTCGGGATGTTCTTCCGATCACATTTCCTCCTCCTCTGATGATGATGACGGTTTACAGCTATCCTTCCAGGTTTTAATAATGAATTTTATAGTTCTTAACCCAATTCTTCAGCAAGTTTTAGCAACCTGCTGATAATTGTTTTTTTTGCTTGATGCAGGACAATAATTTGACCCTTCTGAAAGTGTGTCATGACCACCGGATACGTCTGCTGACGTGGTTGTGTAAGAAATGAGAAGCTGCTCACTGCATCATTTAGGGTTAACTAACTTGTTTCCAGCTGAATCATAATAATCGCCGCGGTAAATATCTACTGGAGAATTTCTTAAGAATTTTCTAGAGAGAGTAACTGCATCACCAGAGGCAATAAACCATTCAGATCTTCACCTTAAACGACCCAACGCCATTTCAGACAGTAAGCAGTGCATTATGGGTGCAAGGTGGCCCAATCACATACATGTAAATAAAGCAACTTTTAAGTCAGACCAGAACTTACTCTTAACTAATCAAGTCATGCCTTGCAGTCTTTCTTCTTTTTCGACATTAACATCACCTCACTGCTTCATCCTATGAAAGGTTAGAGATGGGAATCACCAGGGACCAGCCGATACCGTATCACAATACTGTACCAAGGTGCAGACTCGTATGCATTGCAGTTTTGTTGAACATCACAACTTTACAAATAACCCTGATTCGATAGCCAGTTTTTTCTCATTTGAACAATTCTAAATTGTTAAACAAACTTTGCAGCCATCACCTGCAAAGTCCCAGTTCAGTTTGCAGCTTCCAGCGTTTTTTCCTCTCTGTCGGATTTTTCCTTCAAATCCAAGTGTTTGCAGAAAGCCGAGCAATTTCGCAAAAGACTATAAAAATATCCTTTGTCATTTTTTTTCATGCCAATATATCATTAAATCATTAAACTATCAAGAACAATTCGTAACAATGTAACTTCAGCTACATTTCCATCTAAAATATAATACTGTATAAATTTTTTAGTAAAGAACACGAAGCGACTGCAGAGAAAATTGCGTTTACACTACAGTATTTATACCAAAGAAAACATGCTTGCATGAAATTATGCTGGGAACACTGGTATTTAACATTCTAGCACTGCGCGAGATAACAGTATAAAGGTTTACCTTTACATTCATGTAATGTATGAAGTGGAGTTTGAAATTAAATTGTGTGGGAGCAGATTTAGGATTTAAACTATAAAATCAAGCTTTTTTTTTTTTTAACCACGACCTGCGAATATTGGGGCTCAGCTGTAATTTGCAGTGTTGCCTGCCGACTTGTCAGTGTTAAGTATTTGCATCGCAAATTATAGAGGAATAGCGACATTTTGCCACCTCGAATGCAAACAAATAGATGAGGATTTTACTTTAAAAATCGATTCTGGAGTCAGTGCGGAGATACAAAAATTGCCACACAAGCGATGAAAGACTGGATAGATTTTTTTCACCTCCATCACGTTATGTTAAGAGTCAGAGCTGCTGGTGAACTGAAAGAGAATTCAGTAGGTGTTGTGATGTACTATGAAAATACAATACTTCCTGATCACTCCTTATAACTGAAGCGGATTTATGTAAAAGTACACACAACCCAATATGAATAGACCATCTTTTAATTATGGACAGAGGTCTGAATAATAGCAGGGTTAGAATTCACACAGTTTCTTAGCACGCCGGCGTTTACACACTGAACAGTTGGGATTTCTTTCAGAACAAATATGCAAAAGTAGTGCTGTTGTGAAGAAAAATAAAAATAAAAACAATGGGGCAGAAAGAAAACTTAAAAATTGAAATGAACCCAAAACTAAACAACTTGGTTAACTGATTTCTGGTACAGGTTCGGGTGAACAGGAGTGCACGTCAAACTCGACTTGAAAACCGGTGAGGGAGGCTGCGATGAGTGAACGTGTCATCAGAGCAATCAAAGCCACTGAAATACCACATTACTGTACTGAATCTCACAATGGCCTTAAAAAAAAAAACAAACAAAAAAAAAAAAAAACAGTTCATCAGTGGAAAATAAGGTACAAATCATTTTTTGGCCTTGAGCTACAAATTAAATGTTAACTCTCTGAGGATTTCAAAGCAGACGCTGCTAAAGTCTTTAACCCAAATCTTTCTTTACAACAGCTGAGTGATTCCTAGCAGTGCCTCCAAGGTTTAAACCGGAAGCAAGCCAAAGGGCACCGCAGCCTAACAACACTTCACACGTATATTTGGAAATGCATATCTGCAAAGCAGCAATACAAAAAAAAATATTCATGAAGAATGCATAATGTCTGAAGAAAAACAAAAAGCAGAAAGACTGTATGAAAACATCCCTGCTACTTATTTTCTGAATACAAAACCTCTACCGATAATTTGCTTCTGAGTAGCAAGAAGTCCTTTCAAATTTTTTTTGTAAGGTTTTCTCTTTTTTTTCTAAAACAAGTAAAATTCAGTCCAGAAGAGGTGAGTGGGATGGATGACAGTCTTCCATCATTTCATCTGCTGAAGGATCCATTAGCATGCAAGCCTCGTAGCGAAGGGCCCGGGGAAGAAGGCTCAGTGGCAGGCTGATCAGAGCTACCCGTCGGGAAGCTTAAGCCAGGGCTGGGAAAGCCTCCGGGTCGTCCACGTCGGGGGCAGATCCACCGCTCGCCTAAAAGGGGGAAGGAAGAGACGTGAAGAGGTTTATGTGGAATCACAGAACACTGAAAACACACCTCTGGAAAATGTCTGGATACGAGATACAGAAAATGTAACAGGGATAAACAGGGGGTAAAATGGATTTTGTACTGGGAATGTGTTGCTCAAAATCTGTTGCTCGAAAGTCTTGTATGCCTTTGACAAGAACATACGATGTAAAGCATACCAATCCCATTGACTAAACCTCTGTCCCTTTTCCCCACACTGCCATCATGTGGCCAAAAACCGTAACCGCGCCATAGGAAATGAATCTCACAGTGAAATGTGAGTGTTGTGTCTGAGGCTTTAAATCGTGAGGAGAATCCCGATTGCCATTTTGTCTCAGAGCTGTTTTTCCACTGTATTGGACTGTGAAATCTGTTTTATTGAGAATTTCCTGAAACTAGGATTATTCACCACCAGAACAGCTTTACAGGACAGATATCTTCTATCATCGTGCTCCCGGACTGATTCATTAAAACCGGTCAGGACGGCGCATTTTTCTGGTTCGGATAACGAAAACGCGTTATATGGCGATGCAAATTTCTCACAAATTTTTAAATGCTTTTCCATAAGGGAGGGCAAACCATAGGCCGAGGTTTCACTGTAAATTGCTCCAATGTAGCAAAATGTTATTAATTAGATTTTAACTTAATTAAATTTAGAAACTGACCAGAACATAATACATTCATATATACACACAAATACAAAAAAAAAAAACATCTCTCTAGCTGCCCTGGCTACCCATCTCTACACATAGGAAAAACTATGAAGTCAATGAAAAGATGCTGAAGTGCCCTTTAGGGAAATTTGGATTAAACCGGTTTTGTCCTTCACTCAGTACAAAGAAGTCCTAAAGTTGATAGTAAAGTTAATGCAGATATACACAACTGCATTTCTAAATTTAAATATAAGTAGCTTTTCACTCTCAAAACAATGAGATTTTATGTAGAATCAAATTCTATTAAACAATGGTGTAGTGTATAAAAAAATAAAAATAAAAAAAAAAAAACTCAAGTTGGCTGAGATGTCTTTAAATTGTCAAGATTTAGTTTCTTGTTATTGCAACATTATCATTATTGTTCAGGATTAAACAGTAAACAAAGAGTTTTGTGAAAACATTGACTAACAATATTGTGCAACTGTTCAGTCCCTGTAATCAGAAAAACACACAGTATCCTCCCTATCAAACAATGACTCCGCCCACCTTATCAGGCCTGCGCTCACGAGGTGCTCTGGCGGGTCCACCACCACGGGCTCCTCCTCTTCCTCCACGGGGTCCTCCACGTCCACGCCCAGGGCGGCCCAGGTCGCCGAAGTTGATCTCCAGCTGGGACGTGATGTCGTTGGCGGGCTTGCGGAAGTGGTGATCGCCAGAGCCGTCGTCCAATGGAGCCTGATAAACAAGAAAAACAAAAAAAAATTTTAAGTTTAATTTCATTTAAAGATCTTTTTTTTTATCTTAAAAGTGATTTGAGGTTTTTAATCTACACACTATACATTAAAAGATTCTTCAAATTCTCTTATGTACCCTCACGTATTGATGAAGGCAATATTAAAAGAAAGGACGATAAGGAACAGATGAAATTCAGCCCTGGCACTCACATCCTTGGCCTTGGACTTGTGCAGCAGGTATCCCTTCTTCCAGTCAGCTCCTTCATTGGCCTTGCGGAGGTTGAACTCCACCTTAGTCCTCTCTTTGTCCTGCTGGGCTTTCCATTCGTCCAAGGTCATCTCCTTAGGCCCTTCCTCTTTCACTTCCTCAGCCTCATTCTCCCTAAGAGAAGATCACATTTAGGGGTCAGAGTTCAGATCTGATATGGTAAAAAAAAAAATAAATTTATCAAATTATACTGAACGAGCAAATTGTGTATGCAGATATTCCCTGACTTACAAACTTTACGACGTCCCACAAAGTGAATCTTGTACACCTTTGACACGAATATACGATGTAAAGCATACCAATCCTCTTAACTAAATCGCTGTCTCTTTCCCACAACACTGCCATCATGTGGCCAAAAAACCGTAAATGCGCCTAAGGAAATGAATCTCGCATGTCAAATGTAACAGTGTTGTCTATGCGCCTTTATATCACAAGGGGAATCCCGGACGCCATTTTGTCTCTACGCTGTTTTACCCTGTTATCAGAGAGTGAAATTTGTTTAAGGACTTTATGGAGTTAGGATTATTCACGACCAGGACAGCTATTACAGGACAGACATGTTCCATCATCGCGCTTTCAGACTGATTCATTAAAACCGGTGAGGCCGACTCATTTCTGCACCAACCCGCATATACAATATACCGGACTTTGGAGATTTTAGACATTCACTTACACACTGAGAATATTGGATATAATTGTAAATATTTGGATCTGGTGCACTGCAGTGTATTTTTTATACAATACATGTGAGCCACTTCAACGATTTCTTCATACCTACAAATGTTGGTAACTCGAGAAGTTACCAACATTTGTATTTAACATATGTTGGTAACTTCTCCATAATATAACATACATCATATTTAACCTGTAAAGTTAAATATTTTAAAGCATCTTCAAACAGAAAACAGTTTTATCACTTGCCTGCTATTAACACAGACCGTCAAATTCCTGCTGAAGTTATACCACAAACTAATCTAAATCTAATCCTGAATTACCACAACCTATCTTAAACATCTTTATTCTAAAATCGCTCTCCATTTTAACCATCGTCAAAACATGGTTTTAAAGGAAACGTAAATACACTAATAACTACGTAACCTCACTTCCCCATGAAAGATTTTACTCTATTAAATGTTATCACTCTCAGGGATGAGCAGTTGTTGATTTCTAATCTAGTGTTGTTGATCCCTGTGTACGCACTTGTTCTCAGAATCAGCGGGCGGGTGCTCTTCTCCCTCAGGGGTCTCCTCTGTGACATTCGATTGGTCAAGCTCACTGCAGAGAGAGAGAGAAAGAGAGGGGGGGGGGAGAAAAAGAGAAAATGGTTAATCAACCAATCAAGGATGTTAAATGTGCAATACGTATTAATGCTTTCAGATTTCCAGTTCAATTGATGCATTTACTTTCAAGTTACACAACTAGTATGTTTATATACTCTCAAAAAATACTACTCAAAAAATTGTCCAAGATTAGTACCATTTCCACCCCGAGTAGGAGTGTGTGTGTGTGTGTGTGTGTGTGTGTGTGTGTTGCTGTCCTGCTGTTGCACTGACCTCAGTTCATCCTTAACAGTGCCCCAGTTATGAGATCCTCCTCCTCCACGCTTCTCTTCTGGTTTAAGGCTGCTGAAACGAACACTCGGATTTAACTTGGACATGAAGTAAAATCAATCGCTAATCAGCGAAAAAAAAGAAAAAGAAAAACACATTTTAAAGGCACTGGAATCACTTACGACCGGTCGCTGCCACTGTGCCTGTCGAATTCACGCTTGCCGCGGGAGTCGAATCCGTCGCTGCGTCCCATGCCTCTGCCCCGACCTCCACGGGCTCCTCGGCCACCGCCGCGGCCCCGGAACGGCCGATCGTGAACGGCCCTGAAACGAGGACGTGATGTTAGTTTACGGCTGGTCTTGAGAAACAGGTGCAGCTCTAAAGCCCTAAAGAACCTTACACTGACCTCAAGAGAACTTAATACAAACGACCAAATTAAAAGGCAACTTCATTTCAGTCTCATTACTTCATTCCACATGTAACTTACAATCAGTTACAAATTTTCACAAGGTTTGGTGTCATCACAAACAATTAGTTTTGACCTTCAAGTGATAATTAATGATTACTCTTAAAATAACTCACTGCCAGTTCCTCACTAATCCTTCAGGCTGAGCTCTAACATTCCGAATGCCAAATGTCTATCGGTTTAAAGTTGTTATAGAATTATATCTTATGATGGTCGCGATTTTTCTATTTTTCTCACCCAGAATGCAGCTCTTCTCCCAGCCTTCATAAAAAGCTCCTCATCTCCATCTCCTTCCATAAAAGGCAAATCAAACCATATTACACCGGAGAATGTGGAGAGAGGCAGCGGTATACAAGGCTTTCACTAAAACAGTTATTAGTTATGTTTCAGCCATCTGACTTCACCACTGGATAAGCGTTCACGTTGTTCGGTTTGATTACAGGCTTGTTTTTGTTTGTATGGAAATCACAATTTTAACGCCTCACTGGAGCAAGCGTGCATATCTTGGCATATGCGCCATCGCTCATGCATCACGGCACAGCACATGCGTAGTTAAAGATGAATTTGATAAATCTTAGTGAAATTAAAGCTGTTTAAGATTTTAAGGTACAAGTGGAATGAGAGACACGACTGTAAAGGTGTAAGAAATATGACAAACAAATATTGCAGAAGGATATTTTTTGCATATTTATGAAAAAAAATTATCAAGTGATTCTTCCTCAAATATTTTTTAAAATCATCCTAGACACATGATTGAAATGTTTATTTTTTTTTTTTTACAATTTTTACGAAGGAAAAAAAATATCAAAATATTAAAACACATTTATGGGGGGATTGCTTTAACTAAAATATTTTCTTTTTTATTTTAAAGTAAGAAATCTGCTACACTTTTAAGGCTTTAACCAGGCTGTGTAATTAGAAAAAAAACCCTTCAGAAATTCTCAGGCGTTTGTGTGCGTTATAGTACACATGTTTTTGTGCATTTCATTTCTGAAAACCCTACTAAATAAATCATCGCCTCACTTTTCGGCAGAGAACTCTCCACCCTCTGCCGGCTTCTCCTCAGCGGGTTTGTCAGGCCGGCGCTCGCGTGGAGGCCTTCTCTCGGTGCGTCGTTCTGCCTGGGGACGACCCTCGCCCTGACCCCCCTGCTGCTGGTGCTGGTGCGGCGGCTGCTGCTGCTGCTGCTGCTGGTGCTGCTGCTGAGAGCCCTGCTGAGCCTGCTGCTCCGGCCGCCGGCCCATCCTCCTCACTCCTGAAACACAAACACAAAGGGAGGCTTAACATCATTCGAGATGGCTTTCTTTTTTCCCCCCAAACCCAGGTAAACTCAGAAGCTGAAAAGCAGCTGAGTCTGAATAGGCATTGAATTTAACACGCTTCACTGATAGATGGAGAGGAGGGGTGAAAAAAAAAGAAGAAGAAAAAAAAAACTAAGTGTGACTAAATCGCTTTGACGACTTTTGTGGGAAGGGATTCGAAGGCTGCACATCATATCGACGCCATCTAAATGTGACACCTCCACAGGAACATGGTGAGGCAATAGTGCAGCACCAGGTCACAGGAAAAAGAGCTTGTTGGTGGAAAAGCTTGCCTCCACGCACCAAAATAGCTTCTGTGGCCAACGCAGCTGTCCGTCCGTGCACCTGTCCGGCACTTTTAAATCTGACCCGAGACAAACCCATGTGGCCTGATCTCCACCGGCGTGGATCCTGCGCATCAACAAGATCACAAAACGTATAATACGGTATAACGCACTACTTGTGCATGCCGGATTCATTAAAGTGCGTGCATGTGTTGGTGTGTACAGGATGAAAAGCACGTGTTTGAGCCTTTGGGTGTGTTCGTTACAAGATCCTCTGGCGGCACGAAACCTGTCACACCCGAAAAACTTGGACAGGAATCATTCTTGTTAAACTGATAACAGCACACACAGGGCTGTGAACTACAACAAGATCAGACACTTGTGTTTAGAGAAAATAAGCTGACTAGAGCTTTCTACAACTAAAAATCTAAAAGCACTCATTTGTATTTTATTTAATATAAATGTGCTGTTTATTCTTGTACACATCATATACATGAAAAAGTGATATTTTGTCATAATTTTATATATCTTAATTGAGATGAGTTTTAAATACATCATTAATGCTTGCAGTGTGATAAATAACCCCCTTAATATTATAAAATGCTGATTTAGTGTAAAAAATATATATTAGCACGGATTAAACCATTTTAAATCCACAACAAAGACTCCAAAGCAACCTGAAAACTCTAAGAAACAAAGTGAGTAGAGAATCGAGGTTGCTCTTGAACGCTTCCCTCCAACCAAAACCACGAGGTTGTCTAGTTGCTGCTAGCCTACACGACCAACCTTCTATTTCTCCTTTGAAAACACTTAATTTCTACGTTTTTTAAAACCTAAACCTTATAAAATACCCCCTCAAATCCATCTTTACATCTCATCACAATGCTCAAAGTGCGTTTAAACAATCTAAAATGGACGTCTTCGGTGTGCTTCTGGTCTTTTCTTTCTCATGCTAGCTTTTACTTCAATTCTGAGGTCTGGTCCTAAATGGCGCGCGACGCTTTTTGTAGAAGTGCACTAGATTGAATAACGTACGGAACAGTAGGGAGTCGGGCGCACTCTATAGATTTAAACGTATCGGTTTTGAATGCGGCCCGAGTGTAGCTCGGCAACGCGAGGTAGAGAAGGCCTGTGGTTAGCCATGTCAGGTTTATTAGCAACAGGTTCACTTCAGGTAAACATTATAGGTATTATAAATAATTAATGAAGGCGAGAAGGTTAGCTTTAGAAGCTTAGCT
Source organism: Clarias macrocephalus (assembly GCA_011419295.1). Lineage (NCBI taxonomy): Eukaryota > Metazoa > Chordata > Actinopteri > Siluriformes > Clariidae > Clarias > Clarias macrocephalus. The sequence continues at coordinate 148,354 of JAAGKR010000063.1, forward strand.
TCTAAAGGAGTTAAAATGGAGAAGTGTTTTATTGTTGTCTGGTTATGAAGAGTGCAGGAGGAGGTGAGAACCTCATGGCTTAAGAGCAGATAAAGTGCATAAAAACTAAACATTCCCTCCGTGAGTAAACCCTCTCACCTTCTTTCTTTAGAGGAACAGGAGCAGTACTCTCTTCCTTCTCCTTCTTGTCGGGAAGAGGAGCTCTCCTCTCCTTCTGAGACTCCTTCTTGGGCTGCTTGGCCGCCTGCGCAGCGCTCTTGGCGGCCCCGGGAGCGCCCGCGTCCTTCTTCTTGGTCTCGGCCTGCTTTAACAACTCGAACGGATCCTCTTCATCATCAAATAGCTGGTCGAACCGATTGGTTACGACGCAGCCGAAACCTTCTTGCAGATGTCCGGGCATGATGGCGCCCCTTCAGCAGGATTCTCCTCCGATTCTACGAGGCTCGGTGCGAACTTCTCGCTGCTAGATGCCACAAGATGGCTGGAAAGGACCTTCGCTTCTCTTCCGGCGCGGTAGACATCCGGGGCCTGGCGCGCGGAGCATCATGGGGGATGGAGTCAAGAAACAAAAGAGGCCATGTGCTCGCGACCGACCTCACTCACTCACTCTGTGTAGATTCAAGAGTCAAAGGTGCTTTATTGGCATGACAAATATTTACATTCATATTGCCAAATCTTATAAGTAAGTCACAGGAAAGCAACAGGAGTAGATGAAAAAAGTGGCAGATTAAAAAAAAAGTATAAAAAGAGTAATAATAAAGAAATATATATAAAATAAAAGAGTACAGACATTTAGTTAAAGTCAAAGATAAAGTCACTCTCGTGAATATTATAAAAAGGAAAGCATAATAACAGTAATAATAGTAATATTAATAATAATAATAATAATAATTATTCTCTCTCTCTAAATGTAAAAAAAAAAAAGTATTGCCAAAGCAATAGTAGATGGTAGGTTACATTGTAAATAACATTTATAAACATATTAAATAAACATGGTCGGTGAACGGTGGTGTAGTGGTTATCACTGTCGCCTTGCACCTTCAGGGTCCGGGTTCGATTCTCGCCTCGGGTCTGCTTACATGGAGTTTGCATGTTCTTCCTGTGATTGGTAGGTTTCCTCCCACAGTCCAAAGATGTGCAGATTAGACTAAGTGGCGTTCCCAAATTGCCTGGAGTGTGCGCATGTGTGCGCCCTGCAGTGGTTTGGCACCCTGGTGTATCCCTCGTCGTGCCCCGAGTCTCCTGGTATAGGCTCTAGGCCCCCGACCACCCTGTAAACAAATAAAAGCGGTATAGATAATGAGTGAGTGAGTAAAAAACATAGCGGGTAAACAATATGATAAAGGTATAGATAAAGCGGTATAGATAATGAGTGAGTGAGTAAAAAACATAGCGGGTAAACAATATGATAAAGGTATAGATAAAGCGGTATAGATAATGAGTGAATCAGTAAAAAACATAGTGGGTAAGCAGTAATAACAACAACCAAAGAAACACCAATATTAACAACAACAAAAACTATCAGTAGCTAAACAGTAATTCAATTCTGACTAGGGTTAGGGTTACAAATATTCAGGGTGTGTCTCAATGTCTCTCAGGCTTTCACTCTTTGAGACCTATTTTGCAGACCAGGCAGCAGTGGGGCGTCGTTCTGAAATCATCCAAATTTTCTCACTATCTGCCAATTTAGGAACATTCTTTTCTCTCTCTCTCTCTCTCTGTTAATATTATCAGTCCTGTTTTTAGCATTTAACACATGAATACTGTACATAGGACAATAAGCTAGAAGTTGTCCCACAGCTCCTCCTACGTGTTACCATTACCTGGGAAAGGGTTGTGTGGAGAACTCGCTGTCGTTCATGATGCTGCTCCAATGTTTCGGAAGCATCTATCCATCCATCCATCCATCCAGCCATCCAGCCATCTAAAGGTGGACAGCAGTAGCTTGCATATGCCTGAGTTTTGCACAGTACTGTATACTGTACCAGTCAACAGTTTGGTCATAAGTTATAATTCAATGTTTTGTTTTATGATTGCTTTTCTACATTCTGCAACAATACTTGAGATTTCAAAATTATGAAATAACACATATGGCATTGGATAGTTAAATACCAACAACAACAGTCAGTTGTTATTTTAAGACATGAAGGTCAGCTGTTCTGAACAGTATTGTCAAAACTATTTGTAAAACCCATCAAGCACCATGATGAAACTGTCTCTCATGAGGCCCATCCCAGGAAAGCCAGACCAAAACTTACCTCTGTTGCAGAGGAGAAGTTAATTCAGAAATCACCATTTAACAAACAGCACCTCAGATTAGAGACGTTATGAGGCTTTACAGAGCATAAGTAGCAGATACATCTCAATATCAAAGGAGATTATTGCATATCTTGGAAGTTTAATCAGGAAATGCTACGAAAATTGGAATTAACTTGTGAAACGTTACATCAGTTTGAAAATGACAAAAAAAAGATCGCGTGAAAAAAAGAGGGAAGCAAGATCACGTGAATTTTCTGGTAGGAAACAAAAGGAAAGAAATTGGTAGAATAAACTATATTTCTATTTTTATTTAAATTAAACCAAATGTTTGACGTCACTAAATCCCATTACATAAAGGCCCATTACAGATCTTTTCTCATCACACTAACCTCCTGAGGTGTATTCGCAGTAGGACGGCTCAGATAGCAGAATTTCTGCAAGCCTAATCATTATCTTTTAATATCAGCCCGAAGCCTGAAGGAGAGCTCACCTCCATAATATTCGCTCTCTAAACATGTCTAAAATGTCGAGCGTCATCACAGAGGCAATGATCGAGTCCTACGCCCTGATGATCTTGGTGATGGCGACGTTTTTCGTCTACTTCTGTGGCATGGTCTGGGCGTTCTGCAACCCGAAGCTCAGCGGCGCAGAGGAGGAAGAAATCACCTTGGAGTGTGTGAGCGAGATGGGACAGAGCGACGGAGTTTCACTGGAGCTGTGTGTGAGGCACGGAGAGCTGAGGCGCTGTGGAGCGTACGCACCAGGTGGAGCGATGGTCGACCGCCCGGGGACGCTGGACTCGCAGCCCTACAGCGGATATGTCAATCACTTTTATGATGTGGATTAACTCAGAGAGGTGACACTCTCTTTCACGTGTCAAGCAGTGACTCCTGAGGTAGGACATCATGTCATTGCTGTTTGTAGTATTCCTTATCTGATTTATTTAACTTATTTATTTGTTTCTTTTTCATTTCACTAGGTGACAGAGCTTCTACTGTCCATGTATCACCCTCACCAAAAAAAAAAAATCGAATCACCTCAAATTGGATCACCTTGGATCGTTCATGGATAACAACTGCTTTATTATCATGTCATTAAATGTAGTGATGTGTGCCAACATTTTTACAAATTGCACTTTGTTCTGTCCTTTGATAAAAATCAATGCTAAGTGTCTCATTCGTCCTCGTAACTGTGTAAGAGTTGTTTTAGATAAAGTATCACTGTTTAAAGGATCCCTGCTCCAAATCTCAACTCAGGTTACTCCCACGTGCTCTTCTGGGTTCTCGGGTTTCCTCCCTTCCTCCCTTCAGACAACAACATGCCTGGCTGCTCAAATTACTCTACCCCTTATTGTGATTAAGAGTATGAATCCGTGTCATAGACTTCATGCTAATTATGTTAAATAAACTTGAACTCAAGTACTATTTACTCTTGTGTAGTCTTAACATTATGTAAACTCCCCATGTGCTTTAAAAAGATTTAAAAATGTCCGCCTTCACTAAACCCCTTAAATAAAGCAGGGCAATTCCTGCGTCATGCTCCCTCCAGTCCTCCAGCTCTGCTCGACCGATCTCTCAGGGCACAAGGAACTCACAAAGCATCATTACTCTTTTCAGTTCCGTCACCTTGGAACAATTCACGTGGAATGAAATTTCTCTAGATGTGCAAACAGCCGAGTCACTCACTATATTTACTCAGTCAATTTACATGCACATTTAAATCGAGGTAGCGGGACTATACCAATGAATTACTCTACTGTCTTTGTCCAATTATACGAGCACGGCAGGGGAACATACATCAGCATATGAACCATTTTCTATATACTGTAGAAACAAACGAACTGAACCGGTTGAACCAAACTAAGTTTGGCGCGTACGTCCGGGAGCCATTCAAAAACTTGTTTGCGTCACTGGAATGGCTCCCGGACGTATGTGCAAAAATAGCCAGTCTTCGGTTCGGTGTGTTCGTTCGTTCGTATGCCGATGCAAATTTATAGCAAAATTGCAATTCATTCGTATGCCAAGGTTCTGCTGTATCTGGGTGTGTTAATCAATGAAACTAGACAATTACTCACATTATTCACATAATGTGGGTGACAAACTTCACAATCGGTATGTCGAACAGGAAATTTAGAACAACCAAGATCCATTATAATGTACTTTTACTCTATTCACCTCAATCCCAGAACTGGTGGTACTGATGGTCAGTAACCCTGTGAAACAGTATAAGGATGTATTTATTGACAGAGACTCCGAAGTACATGTCTAAGTCTCCATGCCATGAATATAAATAATTGAGTTTAATATCTCAGATCTATTGTGCATGAAGAAACAACCTGTCATTCATCACAAACTCTGTGAGTATCGTAGGTCCCTCTAGGGAAAAGTAACATATTTCATGTTTTAAAAAAAAAGGAATGTAGGGTGTTTGGCCATCAAGACAAATAAAGAGTTAATTTTCTTCTTGTAATTCATGCTTCTGAATATTGCAGACATACATATAGACCAAAAGTTTGGACACACCTTCTCATTCAAAGAGTTTTCTTTATTGTGTTCTTTATTGTGTTCTTCAGCCCAAACGCGTCTCTTCTGCTTGTCGCCTGTCCTTAGCAGTGGTTTCCTAGCAGATGTTCTACCATGAAGGCCTGATTCACACAGTCTCCTCTTAACAGTTGTTCTAGAGACGTGTCTGCTGCTAGAACTCTGTGTGGCATTGACCTGCTCTCTGATCTGAGCTGCTGTTAACCTGCGATTTCTGAGGCTGGTGACTCGGATGAACTTATCCTCCGCAGCAGAGGCGACTCTTGGTCTTCCTTTCCTGGGCCGGTCCGCATGTGAGCCAGTTTCTTTGTAGCGCTTGATGGTTTTTGTGATTGCACTTGGGGACACTTTCCCAATCCCAAGCTTAAGTTTTTCCCAAGTTTTCCCAATTTTTCGGAGTGACTGACCTTCATTTCTTAAAGTAATGATGGCCGCTCGTTTTTTTCTTCACTTAGCTGCTTTTTTCTTGCCATAATACAAATTCAGCCTCTTTGAATGAGAAGGTGTGTCCAAACTTTTGGTCTGTACTCTAAGTGAATCATGATTTACTGTGAGAAACTGACTTTGTCCCGAATGTAAGCCTTGAAATGCTTTACATCCTCTATATACTGTACTTGATCTGGGCATAGGGATGAACAAACACATCAGTGCAGATTCTGATTAGTCAGACGATGTTTGTATTGCGTTGATTCATTTATTTAACATTTTTAGAAGGAGTCCCCAGTGTAAAAGTCACTGTATATATAATATATAACAGCACATATCATTATGTTTATTACTACTGTAATAAAGTCACTGTACTACAGCGAATAATAGAACGGAGGCACATGGATTTTAAAAAATATTTTATTTTTGGAAACGTTTAGTGACTGGTTAAAAAGAAACCACATAAGGCACACATTTACTGTACACAGCATATTTTTATGCATAGTAATAACTAGAGATGATTATGCATTTATGCATTTTGAGTCATGATTCATGTATCGACTCCAAAGTCGATTTTTAAATGTATACAATATACTGTATATGTATATGTTTGCATTTAAGTTGGTAAAAAAAAAAAAAAATTGCAGTTCCACTATGATCCTAGAGGTGGCGCGCTCTAACCTAGCCACACATTGGCAAGAAGCACAGCCTGTGTGGTAGGAGCAAATCATTTACTGAGTTTGTTTAAAATTGTGACAAAATCTAAAATAAAACTAATATTGACTCAGGGTATTTAGGAAAAATGTGATATGAACAGAATCGCAATACAAGTCACATCAGCACCCGAGTGTTGAGATAATATTGTATTGGGTGATTCCAACCCCTAGTAATAACACTCTTCAAAATACATTGCGCGCGTGTGTGTGTGTGTGTGTAGAGTCGGCCAAAAATTGTGTACACACTTCAGGAAAAGTGCTTGCATAAATATTTTAATACAAAATTCATTGCTATATATTTATAAATATATATTATACATAATATAGTACACTTTATATAATACAAATTATATATGCATATAATAAAAATACGATAATATAATTATTATATTAAATTATACTATATTATATTTGACCGACTCTGTATATATACAGTACTGTGCAAAAGTCTTAGCCGCCATATTATCTGTAGTACAAATGTTATACAAGTTTATTGTCTGCATGATTATGTACAAGACCATTCTCTACAAAGATACACTAAAATGAATGAATAAATAACATTACAGAAGAATATTTGCATGCCTGTAAGTAAAGCGACATATTACACGACAGACCAGTTTTCAGAGGGAGAAAAAAAATAAATAAATCAACAATATCGACTAATGGGTTTTGCACGAAAATAGAAAGGGGCGAATATGACGAAGACGTTACCAAAAGTACTCATATTCTCCAGCATGCTCAGTAAAACCTAACAGCTGTTTTATTTACAGTACTGTGCAAAAGTCTTGGGAACATCCAAACACAAGCCATATGCAATGATGCTTCTGAAAACATTTCTACATTAAAAGAAACTTCTATAAAAAAGCACTAAGTAATAACATAAGCAATAAACAGTCAATATTTGGTTTGGAAACTCTTTGCTTGAACATAAGCGGCGGTGTTCGATACAGATGTGTGCAGTATTCTAAGTAAAACAGCTGTTAGGTTTTACTGAGCATGCTGGAGAATAAATATTCTTCTGTAATGTTATTTATTCATTCATTTTAGTGCCTCTTTGTAGGGAATGGTCTTCTACATAATAAACTTATATAACAAAATTTGTACTACAGATTATATGGTGCCTAAGACTTTTGCATAGTACTGTATACACATAATGTACTGTACACACACTAGAGGTAAGTAAATGTAAAACCTTAAACACTTTGTACTTGGTTCCTTCATTCTGCATGTTCTACATCTTCATCTTTCAGTTTCTTTCTCACGGTTTTCTCCATTTCTAGAAGTTCCTTGTAGAGTTCTGCGGACATACCGTCATCGATATCCATCTGAAAATACATGAGCAAAAATAACGTTTGACGAAAATGCGACAAATGTAAGAGTATACCCCGAAACCTTTCCTTCAATCTGGTAAAGATGTCCCGCCATAATGATATTCCTTGTTTTTAAACTATAACATAGCAGATGTGAAGGTGTAGATGATGTACAGTAGGATCCCATACCGGACCCACTGTTCTGACCTTGCGCGGCTGTGTGTATTTGTTTCCCAGTCCCGAGGTTAAGCTGTGGTATTTGACCGTTGGATCCAGTGACTCCGGTTTCTGCTTGAACAGCCAAAACTGCGATACAGAACGCACATGATACATGAACACACCGACCTTTATGGGAAACTCGAAGAGCCTCATAAGTCAAACTATAAATACAGATGAAGCTTTTGTGTGTATGTGTGTGTGTCTCACATACCAAAGCCTCGGCCCCGTTATAAGGTGTGAGGGTGAAGGTATTGGTGAAGATTCTTATCTGATGAGAAGGGAGGAGGTAAAACATGCTGTTAGAGAAATTTTATGCAACATCTGACCATCTGCAGTGTGATATAAATATATAAATATATTGTGTGTAAACATAAAGATATCACAGAGATATTACCAGCCACATTATGGGCATGATAAGTGTCCAGAAGAAGGAGGGTAGGATGCCATATGTGAGGTTAGTCATCACCAATCCAGGGCAGATCACTGATGAGTACAGACCCTGGAGGACAGAAAACCAGTCTTAGTCAGTTGTCAGGGACGGCACGAAGCCTGTTCACGGCGGGGTTACTGTGCTGTCGTTGCATCTGTATGAAAGGCAATCAGGGGACCTTGTTGCCGCTCATTTACGCTGTAGTGCATCATGAACAATGAACTGAAAGATCAGCTGAGACTGAGATTGATCAGCCAGACTGATTTTCACACGTCCACACGCCATTGTTGTTTTAAAAGCAATGGTGTACGCAGCGTTTCCAGCACATTCCGGCATCAGCGCGGCGTGAAAGGGAGGTACGCATGGAGGTAGACATTATGTCATGACTGAAAACGGACTGAGGTTTGCAGGAGATCACTAGGGTTTGGGTGGAAATGCTCTCTAGTCAAACAAAACAAAATGTAACTGTTCAGACATTCAGCACTACTTAAGGAGGAAAATGGGTAAAGCTTTTAATCCAAATAATGACCTTCTGGATTCTGCAAGTAAGAAAAAGTAAGAAAATTTATTTCTTTCAAAAATCAATCAGCAAGCCCTGACCAGAACACTTCTGGTATCTAAAAGTGTGTTTTAGAGAAGAGATCCAAACACCTGAATAAACTGTAACAGTTCTGTCAGGAGGAGTGAGCTGCAATTCCAGCAAACCATTGTGGGAAGCTTGTAGAAGTGTTTGATTCAAGGTAAAGCAAATGAATGATCTATGCCATTAAGAACCAACATAAGGGATGTTAACAATCACATTTGTCATTGACTGATTACTTGCTGTTAATAATTTATCTGATTAAAAACTAATCACCTGATAGAATGTGTTTTGCATGATATTCTCATAGCTATTAAATTGTGCACCACAAGGGGGAGCACTTTCAGTCCTGGCAATGCGCCGTACTGTACAGTCTTTCTAGCTGCCTCGTTTTTTTTTTAACAGCCATTAAAAAAAAAATTCGGTTTGATTAATTTACGTATTTAGTTTGATTTGTCTTACATAACTGATTTGTTAGAACTGTGCTGCTAGAAACGATTAAATAAAACTTAACAAAGCTGCGTTGTATTATTATTATTTTTATTAATAATGAGAGAAAAAATGGTTATCAATGTATAATATTAAAATATTAAATAATTACTGTATATTATATTTACTATATAATATTAAAATATTTTAAAAAAAGTATTCAACTGTTAAGAAAAACATGAAATTTGCAACACTAATGAACATGTTCGATTTTGACCAGCAAAAAAATTGTCATAGTAAATAAATCGCATTATTTCGAAAGAATCACTTTTAGAAATTTGGCAGGTAGACACCCTAACTGACTTAACACAGGAAATGTATTTTAACAATATTTTATGCAATCTGATTACTGCCTGAGTCAACAGAATTTTCCCCATTACCAGATTACTTCAAATTAAACTTAAATAACTTTTTATTCCTATAGTTATTAGTTGTTACACATGTGGATATGCGCACTTCCAGTCTGGGAATTCTAAAACAGCAAAATAACAACCAACATCCACGGTGAACTGGATCAAGAACTACCGTAAAAGCCTCCTTAAAATGACTGAACTTCCTTCACCTGGCTGTTATAATGGCGGTTCAGGGCCAGGCTGAGAAGGTCAGATGCATACTTAGAGGAGCTGTACGGTTCTGCGCCTTGCTTGTGCTGCAGGTCTTCAAGACTGAAAGCTGAACGCCGTGCGTTGCTAGACGAGGTCCAGATCACCAGAGAGCTGTGGCCTGGTTGGCATAACAGGGGCTCCAATTCCCGAACCTACAATGAGAGACAGAACCAGAGTGTTTTTATCCAACACAAACAAGACCAGCCTAAATAGGAACCAATGGTGATTGAGTTTGTTATACAGATTCTTTTTCGTTTTATGAATAATACTATCAACATGAAACCTTTTTGTGCACTTACGTCAAAACCATGTTTTATAAAAACAAGGGATTAGTGCACCACCAAGGGCACTTAACCTCAACCCTTAACCTGAGCAGGTTAAGTGGTGAGAGAAAATGTAAGCGTGTCTGCCAAATGCCATAAATGTAAATGCACTTAAAAAAAAGCAAAAACATAACGTGAAAAACATAAACCCTCATGTTCGCGCGCACACACACGTTAGCGGAAAACCAACACTTCTGCCCTGCAGGCTGTCTCACTGAACCTACTGCAACTTTAATGCTCACCTGAGCCATGGTATCTTCATCACCATCTGGAGAGGAGCAGATCTGTAACTCTGCCTCAACCAGAATGAACAGTTGGATAAAATGAGGACAAAGGTGAGAACAATAAAGGATAAGCGCTTATCCGGCGAGTCCAGCAGAAAAACGGTTTTAGTTTTTTAAGTTCTGGCATTCATGAAGTTGTTTTAGTGCGTTTAACTTTCTTCATTAAAAACTTGAGAAAGACACATGATTGTCTGTGTGAGCTGTACACACAATTATTCACCAACACCACTTGCACATTACAGGAACTCAGCTGGGAGTTATTGCCACACCCCTCCCGTACAGTCCTGACTTCGCTCCAGGCCATTTTCACATGTTTGGGCCATTAAAGGAGTTCCTGGATCATAACCGTGATCTGTTATTCTGCACAATCAAAAGTCCTGGTTTGACTTGAACACCCCAGTGCATGAAATAAACAGTGTCATTTTCACTGTTCGACAAGTCTCTAATAAAATCTCTAATCTACTGAAGACTACACACCAGGAAGAAATGGCCAAACAGGTTGGTAGCAAACACTTGCTGTAGGCCATCAGACGTGACGGTGTCTTTCTGCGTCAGGAGACCTTCTCCCGTAGAAAACATGTGGACTGCCTTACTGCGAGCAAATCACAATCATAAAATAATTAGAAAGGTTTTAGACAGATAAGTCATTAATCTTCTATAACAGCAGCATTGACAATTCTTACTAGATCACATTAGCATTTCACATTCAACACTTTTCACAGAATCTTGTATATTGCCTTGTTGATATAATAGTATGTTTTTTTACCATGAAACAGGTCTTTAGGACAGAGATGATTGCGCTTTATGATGTAACATGATTGAGGAATACAACTTTTAAACGTGCTGATGTTATTAGGAAATAATCAACTTTGGTGCAAGCAAGCATAATATGGACAACATGTCTGCATCACACCACCACCACCATCATTTTCCTACAATCGCATGGCCCAAGAGTTCTTCTTAGTATATTGTAAAATTTTAAGACAATCATAGTATGCAACAATCAAATTATGAATCAAATTATGAAAATTTTCGCCATATAATGCTTCTCTATTGCAGTGATGAACATATACAGAGATAAAGATCTGTACCTGGAAAACAAGCCTTTATAGAGAGCCTTAAAATCCACCTGTGGACTAGGCATGATCCCAGCATTAAGGTAGACGTAGTCAAGCCTGTTGTATCTGTTCCAAAAAAAAAAAAAAAGAAAAAAAAAAGAAAAAAAAAAAGAAACCAGAATTAGTAACCAATCAAATTAACTGATTATACAAACGAGAACAACTTTTATTACCTCTGTCTGATCTCCTCGGCAGCTCTGAGGACAGAGCGCATATTGCCAATGTCTAGCCTAACAAGAGAAACACGAGCTTCAGGATGAGAGATGAGTAAGGACTGCCGGGCGGCCGCAGCCCTCTGCTCATTCCTGCAGGCCAGACAGAGCTGCAGCTGAACATCGTCGCTCAGGAGGCGCTCGCACAGGGCCAGGCCTATCCCACTGTGCACAGAAACACACACATGCACACACATACATACATGTGATGCTTCAAAAAACGTTTAGTGTCACCACAAATATTAAAATGCAGCTCATCATCTGCAAAAAAATGTTCTAATGCTTTTATGTTTAAATACAGGTTCCTATGTGTTTAAATACAGGTTCTATAGACTGCCTGGCCTGGCACACTAGGACTAGATTAAGACTTGTACAGTGGACCCTTGGATCATAAGCATAATTCATTCCGGAAGCATGCTTGTATACCAAAACACTATATCAAAGTGAATTTCCCTCATAAGAAATAATGGAAACTCAGACGATTCGTTCCAAATATTCATATAAAAATAATTAATACAAAATATAAAGTAAAAATAAAACAGATTAACCTGCAATTTAACTTTGAAAAGTGGAGTAACGCAGAGCCAACAGTTCTGTAACTTGTGCCTTTATTGACAACAACAGAAAGGCATGAAATAATTATAACAAAAACGAATGACACACGTGCTCTCTGCTTCCCGCATTCATCTGCTTGTTCTCTGCTCTTTTTGAACATGCCAATCCTTACCATTACCATCACTACTGCCATCTAGGAGACTCGGTTGTTTAAAAAGACAAAATTCTTTAAAACTTTTTGCCCGTCTTGCGGAACGCTCGCAAACCGGGTTACTCGCTATCTGAGCTTCCACTCTATGTCAAGTCATCAGCTGACTTCATTTTATTGCCACATGATGTTGCTGAGTCTGGATATGAGCAACTGAAGCAACCCTAGATCATATTACTGACTCCAGAGGTTTGTACAGTGGACACTATGCATGATGGACGCATCGATTCATGTGCTTCCCTTTTTAATATATATTAATCACTGCAATAATTATCCAGTGACAGACTCTTAAGTGTTTGCGTGTTTAAATCCCCAGGCAGTTACCACAGTAGCTCTTAAAACCAAGAGGATTTTAGATATTTTTTAATATTACTACCCAATTTTTTTGTTGTTAAAGTTTCTCATTTTGAGCGTTCAACATTATTGTGACATTATTCTCATATTCTGGTAGTGGTAAAATTTACATGTTATAAAAGTAATGATATAAATACTATATAATAGAATTAGTTCTATAATAATAGAATTATATAGAATAGAATAGAATTATATAGAATAGAATAGAATTATTTTTTATAATTTTTAATACAATAATTAATCAGTGAAAGGTTTCCTTTACTATATTAAATTAAAAAATATATAAAACTACTAATAAATAAATACCACACATATTACAGTCACACTTTCATTATATAAGCCATTTTTACTTTGATGTTTAATATTTACTTGTAGATATTATATAAAGGTCAAGTTCAAGTAAATGTCTTGTCTCTATGATCATACATGGAAGTGGTGGAAGTGGGACCATACACTATTCATTAAAAGATATGAATTTATTAAAATAAATTTAATTCACAATAATATCAATATTTTTTTAAAATAATTTAAACACTAAAATAAATAGTAAATCAATAACTGATTACAAATAATACTATAAAATAAATATCAGTCATCCCATACTATGTCATTGGTGTTACTGTTACACAAAAAATAATTTTAATTTAAATAAATTTAACAATTAGAAATTGTTCCTGTGTCAGTGGTCACTCGGTGAAGAGCGCTGGACAAATGCAAAAGCTGTCGGATGTCTTTCTTCATTTGTTTAGAAATGTCATCATTTATTTTGCAATTTTATGCTAAGCTCTTACGTCTGTCATTGGTGTTAATCATTTTATTATTATAACTGCCATAAAAACTGGACATATAAACTATTATACCTGATAATTAATTGATTTAGATATCACTGAAAACTATGTGGTGTTACACTGATTTTTCCACTGGTGTCAACAGGAAGAGAAGTAACAGCAGTTATTAAATGTAAAATAATAATATTAAATAACAAATGCATTAAGCTCTTACATGTTCATGCATTATATATACAGTATGCAAAAGGCATATATATATATATATATATATATATATATATATATATATATATATATATATATATATATATATAAATTCTGTATGCTTATATATTTTTATAAGTTACCTGTTAGCCCCCGTCACCAGGACAACTCTGCCCATCCTGAACACTCACTCAGTCTCAGCTCACACTGGCCTCACAAGGTACAGACACCGGGTTTGTACTTCCGGTATTCGCACCGCCTCTATGGTGTGATTGGATGTCATAACGACATCGACCAATAAGAGCGAACCACCCCCTGACGTAACCGCGCTATCGGCCAATCCCGTCGAGGCTGCTGTCAGCCGAGCAGTGAGCGCGAGCTGTAATTTGATATGTGTGTTGATGATCAGAGTGAGGAGGCAGAGGTCAGGGCTCACACACAGTGCACTCAGTTTATTACCAAATCTACCACAACTAGACCATGTGGAACTCCATGAACAGAGGAAATAACTTCATAACAAGAACAACAGTAAAAATATTACTCATAGTCACACACAAATTTGAATGAATACAACTTACATCTCATTACATCTCAACTCTTCTATATTTCATTTAATTATTATTTTTAAATATTTAATATTTCATTATATACTGTTTTTTATTATTCTATTTTTTATTTTACTATTTTATTCCAGTATTTTATTTTCATAGTTTCTATTGCTTGTACATTATGTAGATTCAAAAGTTCTTTACGTCTACAGTTTATTTACATATTTCTTATATTTCTTATATTTCTAATTTGTAATTTCTCTTATTTTCACACTGAAACTTTCCTTTTGAATCTTAAGGTCATCTGCAGTTATATAATCATTTTACTTCATGTCATACTGTGTATGACTGTGTATGTGACAAATACAATTTGAATTTGAATAATAGTAATAATAATAATAATAATAATAACAATGATGAACAATGTATGCTTTTCAGCTATCCATGCTTTTAGATAACAATGTGATAATAAAAAAAAAGAAAACACAATAAACATGAACATTTAGGTTTAATATGTGCATATAAATTTTGTTGAACATATTTTGAAGAAAAGATGTAAATCTGTAAGAGAAAATAAAAATAAATATTGTTCTGAACTCAATTGTTCAGATGTGTAATGAGTCACTCTGGATAAGGGTGTCTGCCAAACGCCATACATGAATGAATAAATGAATGTTAGAGACGGAGCTGCCAGGCACGAGGAGGAGAAGAGGAAGGCCCGAGTGATGTGGTGAGGGAGGTCATGCAGGATGTTGGGGTGACAAAGGAAGATGTGGTAGACAGAGTTAGAAGCCGAAGTGAAATAACCTCAAATAAATATATTTCATGCCGATATTATATGCTGTGTTCATTTTTATTTATTTCATTTGGAGAATGCAGGAGACATACATAATAACATATTAAAGTAATAATAAATCATAACACCAGACATCCATGGACACAGAGAGACATGACACTAGCACTTGCCCAACACTAGATGGGGCGGAGTTAAATAAGAAACAGGAAGTTTATCATAAAAGACAAGGAGAGAGAACTGGTCCCAGTTATTCTTAAATCTCTACATCAAACCTTTCACTGACACCACAGAAAAATCAAAAGCGACCATCAAAAACCAACTTGCGGCACAAACCACGTCATACACTGAGCAACAAACACAAACATTAAATTTTTTATTAATTACATCCAAATCTAGACCATTAGCAACATCACTGTTTAATAAAAACAGTAAACAAACTTAACTTTGCATGTGCAGCGCTTTTGGCATCCCATCTCACGTCCCGTGTCCCGTATTACAGCAACTCACTCAAAGCCATCACCGTTTCCCATGTCTACATTACAAATCCAGTATTCACCCGAACAGCCTTTTCAATGTCAGCTATTTACAAGCACTTATTATTTATACATTGTTTAGGGCAAATATATAATAAATTCAAATTAACATAAAAGTGAAACATAGCTTATATTTTTCTTATATAAAATTTTTTGTTATGAATGGTTTGCATATTTATTACAACATACCTAAATACAAAATACAAAACATACTGTATAAAAGTAATAAAAAAAAAAAGATATATATGGTGAAAAGACAGCATTACAGAGTAAAGTAAAATGAATGGCCTTGAATTGGCATTTGACAATACACACCATCATCACCATCATCATCGTCATTATCGTTATCATCATCAGCCTACTTCATGTAAAAAAAAAAAAAACTACTATTACTTCACACATTAGAATTTAAAACTAAAGTGTAATACATACAGATATAAACACAATAGGTTCAGCTTTAAAGTTTAAGCAAAGCTACATATTTAATTAACATTTAATAAAAATTAACAAAGCAAAAACAATAATATTAACACTAGAATTTAAAAAAATCATAAGTCCATGCATACTTGGGTTTTACTCACTTCTTTGAAAGTGGTTATTAAGTTTAACAAAACTTTAAGTAAAAGTTTTATTTCCCTTTAATTATGAAAGAGCATTTGGACCACCATAAATAAAAAAAAAATAATAAAAAAAACTCAGATTTTTAAAAAAAGTCAGAATTCTGAGAAAAAAAAATCTGAATTTTGGGGGAAACAAAATCAGAACTTCAATATTTTTAATAGTGGCCCTAATCCTCTTCCGTACTTGATTGATGTGACATTAAAAAGCAAAAAAAGAAAAAACAAAAACAAAAAAAATTTGAAAAAATTAAGAAAAGAAACACAATTTTTTATTTACATTCAAGCTGTCTTCTGATTTAACATATCGGGGATTTCTTCTATTAAATTATTCTAAATTTATTTAATTTAATGATCATATACTTTTGAGCTTTATTTGACCAAAGAATTAACAAATGCCAATACAAAAGTAAAAAAATACAAAAAAAAAGTGCCTGAACTCACTGCTACATTTTAGCCTCATAATCATCTACCTTATGCAACTTGTAGGTAGATTTAATATGGCAATATATATTTACCTTTAAATATATGCAGCATGTGTGTGTGTGTGTTTGTGTGTGTATATGTGTGTGTTCTGCTGGCACACTAAAGCGTCTCTAACACACATTAAGGTGTATTCTCCAGCAGTATTCGATGGATCTCATGGAATGACGGTCTCTCTTTGGCGTTCCTGTGCCAGCAACTCAGCATGAGCTTGTAGATGGGGTCGGGACACAGGGCTGGCTGCGGCAGGTAGATCTGAGAACAAGCGTGAACTCGTAAGTGTTACAGAGTAAATGTTTAATCAGGATTTAAATTAACAGTTTCACTGGAAAAGAAATGTAACTAGAGTGATCTTGAGTGTGATAGAGTATGTTAAATGGAACGCTAGTGCACTATGTACAGTCCCTTGTAATACCCAACTGCACATTTCACCAAATACAGTAGCATACAGTTATAAAGACGGGAGAAAGTAGTTTTTTTTATTGTACTATGTAGCATATGTAGCGAGAAGAGTAGACCATGAATAGACCATCTAACCTACGTTTCTAGGGTTGAATCCTAAATAGTGGAAAATGGAAAGCTAGTGCACTAGGCTGCATAGTCCCTTGTTTCACACCTGAGGTACAGTACTACGCTTGATCAGGGGTTAGAGAGGGATTTGGGATGCAGCCTTGCATAGGGTAGTACCCTGGGTAGTATGGGGTGAGGCAACCCACTGACGGGGTCGGGGAGGGGGTATGGGGCTCAAACCTGGATCATCAGATCCCCACACCAACAACCTAGAGCTTTAGCCTTGGTAATTATGGTTTGTTGAGGACTGGTCTTGGGCATACTTTATCTCATCTACTGTACCTGTCGCCTCTGGTCCCGGAAGAACTCGCCCGTGTTCTCGATGACCTGCTCATCTGAGAGCTGTGAGTACGGCTGCTCCTTACAGAACGTCAGAGTCTCCCACAGAGTCACACCGAACGCCCAGACGTCACTGGCGGTGGTAAATTTACCCTGATGAAGACATTTCAAAGCAGCTCAGTAGTTTTTAGTCTATAGCGATTATGGCTTCTTTCTGAAAGACAAAATTGGTTTCTATTGACGGCCTTACCAGAAGGATGCTTTCCCAGGACATCCAGCGGATGGGGAGCACGGCTCGGCCCTGGATGCGATAGTAGTCTCCGCTGTACAGGTTCCTGCTCATGCCGAAATCAGCGATCTTGATGGTGTAGTTCTTGCCCACCAGGCAGTTTCGGGTGGCGAGGTCTCGATGCACAAAGTTGAGTGACGAGAGATACTTCATCCCCGAGGCGATCTGGGTGGCCATGTGCTGCAGGTTACTGTAACTGAAGTCAGGTATGATAATACAGGGTTAATACAAGTGTACCCTTGGAGAGAAAAAAAAAAAAAAAAAAAATAATAATAATAATAATAATAATAATAATAATATATATATATAAAATAAATGTTTTTAAAAAAATTAATCATTACACATGACACATGAAAATAAATCAGTTGTGCATAAAGAAATTAATAGTATAAAAATAACATGAAAAAAGCCCAAATCCTGTGAAAAAAAAATATATATATAAAAAAGAACAAAAAACGTATACGTATAAATTATGTGCAAAAAAAAAATGTAAAAAAAAAAGTGAAAATAAATGAATTGTGTGCAGAAATAAATGAATCATTTCTACAAGTACATGAGTCATTTAAATAAATTGTGTAAAACATGTAAAATTGTAAAAACATGAAAAAATAAAAGAATCAGATGTTTTCAGATGTAAAGGAATCCAAATGTTTTAATATATTTAAAGAAAAATCAAACATGTAAACAAGTCAATTGTGAACAAAAAATATATAGTATAATGTATAATAATTAATTAATAATTTGTATGAATTGCATGTAAAAATGAATTTATTGTGTGAAAAATCACACATGAAACAAATCTAAACACAAAAAATTAATCGTGCAAAAATTAGTCAGTCGTTTATATAAATTGCATGAAAAAGGAATCAGCTGTAAAAATAAATGAATCATGTGTAAAAACCACACATAAAAATGATTCATATTTAAAGAAAAAAAAAAGAAAGAAAATTAAGGAAAAATTAAGCATTTAATTAATGTAAGATTCACTTCATGTCTAAAAACGACACATGTACATGATATACCTGAATCGTGTGTTTCTTTTCTGATTGCATATGTATTTTTTCTAAATGTGTGTAAAACACTATCAGTTCCGCAGTAAAAGCTGAACTCAGACTTGTTCTGTACCTGACTGTAGGTGCGTTGCTCAGAAGAGCGATCATGCCCTCTGCTTCATGACGCGACAGGAACTGGTTGAGGTCTCCGTTCTCCATGTACTCGGTGATCATGCACAAGGGATCCGAGCTCATACACACCCCCAGCAGTCGGATGATGTTGGGATCTTTCAACCGCGACATTATTTTTATCTCTTTCAAAAAGTCATTTCTGTTATGGAGAAAAATTGGCAGGAAAAGATTGAAAAAAGTTGCGTAATCAATCATGACTGCACGTCACCCATGACAGATGAATGACTTCTAGGTGAAAAGTTTATTCATCATGGACGGAAATATATTTATCCACAAACTGCATGCTTCTTACCTGGCGTTTTTATTCGCATCGGCTCGTAACATTTTCACCGCCACGAGTACTGTCTGATTCTCAGTGACATCGAATGAGAAGTCTTTATCCATGAACTCCTCCATGTCTTCTGCTTCACAGAGGTGCACCTGTCACAGTTTGGCCTTGATTATGTTTACTGAAGAAGCGGCATTGTGAACATTTCTTTAATGTAAAAACACACGTTTCCTTCAATAGAAAGTGTTACACACACTGACAGGAGATTTATCGGGAACCACCCCGGCTCTTGGAACTGACCTCTCCAAACTGGCCCTCTCCAAGCTTCTCCTTGAACGTGAGCAGTTTTCGGGGGAATTCCTCTATAGGGATGTCTTTTCCTGATAGCAGGTCCATAGTGACAGCGGGCACGGCGTACGTGTTCCCTCCGGTGACTCCTTGCAGATTAACGATGTCGGCCTCGGCGTAATGGGGAACTCCTTCTTGGGTGTTGGATTGAGGGGACTTGGATGCTGAATATACATAATATGACGTGTTAGCTATTTAAAATGCAGATCTTAAACAAAGGTCTGTTCATAATTTGAGAAGAAATGCCTACATGAGGCATATATAACAACTTTAGTTCAAATATTGCATCAATATTAACATGTGGGATTTTACTCATATTGGGTTCATATAAAAGCAAGAGATCATTTACATTTAGCAGACAACTTACATTTTTAAGGCATTATATATGTGAGTAGTTGAGGGTTAAGGGACTTGCTCAAGAGCCCAACAGTGGATTTGTGGTCATGGGATTTGAACCCGGGATCATCTGAACCATAGTCCAATGCCTCAACCACTGAGCTACCCAAGATCCCCAAATAAAATAAAATAAAAACTAAGCACATAACTAAGACTACAATGATAGACTAAAAATTATCGAGGATTAAAAAACATTTCTATTGGATACAGTGTACACTGCTTAAATAGTTGTAATTATAACATGACTACTAGATGTTTGATTTTTAACCATATGTCTTTCACTATTCAATCTCTACTCAACAGCTTACAGTATAAAATAACCCTCAATCCAGCAGATTTTGCCTTTTTTTAAAAATATTGTTTTCATTTTATGTTACATTCAATTTGCTATCATGAATTGTCATTTTAATAATTTCATGCCAAATTAATATTATTTTGATGTGCATCATTTTAACCATAATTAAGATGCCATTTGTCGACATAAAAAAGGTGAAAATACAGTTAATTAATAAGCAGTGGCACATTTACTATGTACTGTATTTAATATTGGTTATTTTTAAAATATGTATTTACAGTTTAAAACAAGCATTTTAGAATAATGTAAGTACAATTTCAATATAAACTTAAGAATAACTTAAGAATCAACAATATTTGTTACAATATTTTTATGCACCTTATTTCTTTTTTTTTTGTTGTTGTTGTTGTTGCAGTTTAAAATTTTTGGTATATAGTTTTGTAATAGCTATATTTTTTTAATAGCTTTTAATGACTGATCATACACTGTAAAAAATAAACGTAAATTTTACGGTAAAAAACTGGCAGCTGTGGTTGCCAGAAGTTTACCTTAAAAAATATGGTAGCAATGTTTTTAGGTTGTACAGGATTGCACTTATTTTACAGATTTTAATTGTTTTTTTTTTTTCAAGCCTTGCCAGAAATCGAACCCAGACTCTGGTGGTGCAAGGCAACAGTGCTAACCACTACACTACTGTGCTTGCTACAGAAATGTTGTTGTTGTTGGAGTGCAAGTCGTGCGGGAGATGCAGGGGAACCGAGAAAGTCAAACAACGACAACAATTGCGTAGCAAGCACAGTGGTGTAGTGGTTAGCACTGTTGCTTTGCACCACCAGGCTCTGGGTTCAATTTCATGCCAGGCTTGGAAAAAGACAATTAAAATCTATAAAATATACAGTAAAATGAGTGCAATCCTGTACAACCTAAAACATTTCTACCATACTTTTTACGGTAAACTTCTGGCAACCACAGCTGGCGCTTTTTTACCGTAAAATTTACGATTTATTTTTTACAGTGTAGCTAGTCCATTTTAAATCAGACCTATTATGTAAAATTAACTTTTTGGTCTTTTTTAGATGTTCTCATCAGTCTCCAGTGTGAACGTACAAACAAACCTTTTATTCCAATTCCAATTAATCCAATTTTTCCATTTTTGAGTTTGAACAAGCAAATTGGATTTTCACCCTTAATATGACCTCATATAAGAAGGTCTCCTCCCATGGCCCGTTGCTTATCTATGTTGTTCTGTTGAGGGGCGTGGCTCAGGAGTAGCTCATTTTACATAGATACTGAAACTGTATGTTTGAAAAAAGAATGAAACAGAGAGAGTCTGAGGTAGAGTATAAAAATGTTTTAGCTGAGACACGTTTCAGGTAGAGTATTAATAAACCCATCATGGGGAAGCACTGAGACTTGCTAAAGAAATATGTAAAATATGGGATGTTTTACCAGTGAAGCGTATACACTACAGGAGCAGCGCATTAAAAATGAAAAACACAATCATTCTTTTAACACGCAGAACTCACCGGTGTCCTCGGAGACTTGCGAGACGTCGGGCAGCTTGCGGACAAGGCGCGAGGGCTCTTGGTAATCTGCTCCGAGCGGGAAGATGCGCTCGTAGGTGGAGCTGGACTCCTGCTCGCTGGCTCCTGAGGAGGTCAGGTTATTGTTACAGCTGAAGGCTTCACTCTGGATCGACAGACTAGCGGTTAGCTCGTCGTCAAGCATCCTCCGAGAGACCTAAGGATAAATGAGGAACAGTGAGAGGAGTATTTATAGTGCAGCATGTGTGCAGGGACACGCCTCACCCCTACATTACATTTAATTGGGCAAACATTTAAGAAGTGTATTAATGGATCCCACAAACATTTCTGATCTCCGGGATTTGTCCTCGAGAATTTTATTATAAGTATTAATAAAAAGCTTAGGTTCAACAATCAGGTAAGTGATGAAATGGAACTGAAAAGATAAAGAAGTATAACAAGAATTACACGGCAAATCTCACCTTCTCCAGCACCTTCTGCCAGACCTGTCTCCAGAGAATGATGACAATGATGGCCACCAAGATCAAGATGATGGCCACCAAACAGCCGATCAAAATTCGAGTGTTGCTGTCATCTACTTTGTGAACAGGGTTGCCCCCTGAGGAGGGCATACAAAGCGAAAAGAAGCTTTTAGTGTTAAGAGACAGCTGTAATGGTTTTATTGACTTGTTTAGAGCACAAAGACTCAGTGGAGGGGAATGGAAGCGATCAGCGGGAGGTCTAACCTGATGTTGTGTTGGGCGGATCTCTGGTCGTGCGGGGAGCTAACGTCGTGTTGTACATTGCTGTATCTGGAAAAATCAAGTGAAGATGACTGATGTGGATAAAATCGTCTTTGCATCGAATAGTTCACACGCATGATACACTGCCTGGCCAAAAAACGTCACTATTTCAGAAGGGTCAGAAGAGTTAAGGGGCTGCATTAAGCAAAGAAAACAACTAAGGAGATGTTAAATGATTGGAACTGGATTAGAAACCCATTTAACACATTCATAAAAACTGGAAGGATAGTACTGAATCACCAACTATGTGGATAAGAAAAAAAAAAATCAAGAATGGAGATTACTTAATACTTCATGAAGTTGCATAATAAAAAAAATCAACAGTAAAAACCATAGCTATGTTTAATACAGAAAGTAAGAGCAATTCCATACACACGGAATGTGATGAGGACTCACAGGATTGGAACTAAACAGTGATAAAGAGACTAATCAGAAAGAAAATATATAGGCTTCAATTTGCTAGAGAGCATAAAGATTGGACTTTGGAGCAATGGAAAAAGGTCATGAGGTCTGATCAGTCCAGACTGAGCCTATTCCAGAGTGATGGGCGTGTCAGAGTAAGAGGAGAAGAGCGTGAAGTGATGCACCAGCATGCATGGTGTCCACTGTACAAGCCTCTCGAGGCAGTGTTACTTAAGTTGGTCAGGTCTAGACTTTAGCAACATTATGTGGCAATACGAGAAGTCAGCTGACCACCTGAATGTACTGAACGACCAGGTTATCACATCAGTGGTGCCCTGATGGTGATGATATTCAAGAACTTAAATTGTGAAAGAGGAGTTCTGGAAGCGTGATGAATTTGCAGTCTTAGAGTTTTTTTTTTTTTTGGCAAGGCAGACCTTATAGTGTTTTGCTATAAGAAATAGTTATAGAATAATTAGGAATAGTTATAGTTATAGTAATTAGAAATAGTAAAGGATCCATGCTCACCTGACTGAAAGGTGATCTCGCTGAACATCATCCACATGTCAGAGAAGTAATACTGACACTTGATGGCACTGGCCATGTGGTTGTGGAGGTTGACGGTTACGAAGCGAGCGCTCGGGTTGCCGTCGTCCATCACGGGACTAAAAGACACAGGCGTGGGTTCCCAATCTGAGTCGGAGCGGAAATAACACACCGCCTTCTGGAAGACCTTTACTCTCTGGGAGAACATGTTGTTGCAGTGCACCTGAGGGGATACGAGAGAAGGGCACAAGTAGTTTCATTTTAACAAATCATTATTAAAATGCAATTGTTAAAAGGACTACAGTGACATATTATATGCAAATCACTGGTTTCAAAAATTATTGGCACCTTTACAGTCCTCTCTTAAACTAGGTTCCTTTTGGACACTTTTTTAAAAATGTTTTTTTTATAAATGTGGTTGGATGTGAGTGGGATATATTAGCAAGTGAACCTTTTTTTTTCTAAAGTAGATATGTTGGAAGCAGAAAAAATAGGCAATATGGATTTGCATGACTTTGACAAGGGCTAGATTGTGATGGCTAGACGACTTGATCAGGGCAAGTCCAAAACTGCAGCTCTTGTGGGATGTTCCCGGTCTGCAGTGGTCAGGACATACTAAAAGTGATCCAAGGAAGGAAAACCGGGGAACTGGTGACAGGGTCATAGGTGGCCAAGGCTCACTGATGCACATGGAGAGTGAAGGCTGGCTCATGTAGTCTGATCCAATAGAAGAGCTACTGTAGATCAAATTGATGAATTAAGGTTAACACTGGTTGTGATAGAAAGGTGTCAGAACACACAGTGCATCAATGTTTAGGTGGCAAAAGGGAGATCTACTCAATATTACCCAGGTGGTCTTGATGGTATGGCTAATCGGTGTATAATTAAAGTTATTGATTGTGTTATTATTAATAGTGATGAGGTTTAGTTTGGAGAATAACAGCACTGAGGTTTTTCAAGTTAAATCCGGAAATATCTACGTGTCTCTGTCATGCTCTGTGACTGGTGTATGGTGACTCTTCAAATCCAGTCACAGAGGCTTAAACAGGGAGGGTTGTGAAAGGACGGAGATTACTGGAAAACACGGAGTCTGGATGTAATTACGCTGTTGATGAGATAAAAAAGGATTTCACATTTCCACTCTAATTTACATCGCATTATGTGTAATATTTACTTTATCTTAATATTTAAATCTACTCTTTTCAAAGGAGCCAATATTTATTCATCTTACTGTATATACAGTATATTTTTATATTGTAGTTATAGCAAAAACTGTATAACTGCGAAAAATGAAACAAACACTGGAAAATATGACACAGTCTCACTACCTTCATGGTGGTGAAGTTGCGTGTCCGGTCAAACTCGAACATGATCTCTACATATCCATTGGGGAAGCTCTCGTTGGTCCAGCCCACGTAGTCATAGCCAGGCCACACGTTGTAGACATGACTGAGAGTAAAATCGTCCAGACCACACATGCCGTCTGTTAACTGGCCCAGCCCTTCTGTCATACTGCAGAGCGAGAGAGAGAGAGAGAGAGAGAGAGAGAGAGAGAGAGAGAGAGAGTCATTTTGGAACGGAACAATACCATGCCATATCATGATAAAGCTTTTTTTCCTGTCATATATACTGTATGTTAAAATTATCAACTCCGATATGGAGTAATTAGTATCTCTGGGAAATTCCACATGTAACAAGCTGAAAAAAGCAGAAAATGACTTTTGACTGACTTTCTCCAAACAAAACTTTTTTGGTCAGGCTGTGTGCCATCCAAAATATTACTCAAGTAAGAGTAAAAAAAAAAATTCAGTGAAAAGACTCAAGTACTGAGAAACTATTTCATCATAATGTCTGATTTTTTAAAATTATTATTATTATAATAATTATATAGTATAATAATAATTATATTATTATGATTACAAATATAATAATTATATATATATTTGTGTGTATATACTGTATACACACAAATATATAATTATAAAAAAAATCATAGTAATATAATTATTATAATTGTACTATATATACACCCACAAATATTAAATTTTTATAATAAATAAATAAATAAATAAATCGTATTTAGTATTTTTATACTATATATATATATATATATATATATATATATATATATATATATATATATATACAGTGCCCTCCATAATTATTGGCACCCCTGGTTAAGTTGTGTCATTTCTAAAGCCTTAAAAAAATTCAGTTTTTATTGCAGAAGCATATTGTCACACTGAAAATTGTAGAAAAATATAATGTGAATATAAAGTGAATTTTAAGGGGAAATAAAAATCCCTGACTAACAAATAATTATTTTTCATAAAATAACCTGTTCCACAATTATTGGCACCCCTAACAATTCCTAGAAAATAAATGTAATTGAAGTATTTCTGTCATTTCTATTTACAAAGTTGATTTCTATTTACAAAGTATCTAGGGACATTTAATTAGTAATTTATCACTTCCTGCTTCCCTGGGGTATAAATATGATGTGACACAGAGGCCATTTCTCTTATCTACTTTTCAACATGGGAAAGACAAAGGAACACACCGTTCAAGTTAGGCAGATGTGTGTCGACCTTCACAAGTCAGGCAATGGGTACAAGAAAATAGCCACCCGCCTGCACCTGCCCATATCTACTGTGAGAGGAATCATTAAGAAGTTTTAAAAAACTGGAACAGTAGTAAACAAGCTTGGATGAGGACGCAAGTTTATTTTGCCTCCACGCACAGTGAGGAGGAAGGTAAGAGAAATAAAAAATTCTCCAAAGCTCACTGTTAAAGAACTGCAACCAATGATAGCATCTTGGGGTCACAAAGTCTCCAAAACAACCATCAGACGCCATCTACATGCCAACAAGCTCTTTGGGAGGCATGCAAGGAAAAAAAACTTTTCTCAGTCACAATCATAAATGCAAACGTTTGGAGTTTGCTAAGCGGTACTGGGGCTTCAGCTGGGACCGTGTTCTTTGGTCAGATGAGATCAAGATAGAGCTTTTTGGCAACAAACACTCTAAGTGGGTATGGCGGAACACAAAAGATGAGTATGCAGAAAAGCACCTCATGCCCACTGTGAAGTATGGGGGAGGATGGGTGATGCTGTGGGGCTGTTTCTCTTTCAGAGGCCCTGGGAACCTTGTTAGGGTGCACGGCATCATGAATGCTTTGAAATACCAGGACATTTTAAAGCAAAATCTGGTGGCCCCTGCCCGAAAGCTGAAGATGGGTCGTCACTGGGTCTTTCATCAAGATAATGACCCAAAACATGTGGCCAAATCTATACAGAAATGGTTCACCACACACAGAATCAAGCTCCTCCCATGGCCATCTCAGTCCCCAGACCTCAACCCCATTGAAAACCTGTGGAGTGAGCTGAAGAGGAGAGTGCAGAGGAGAGGAGTCAGGTCACTGGATGATTTAGAGACATTGTGCAAAGAGGAATGGTCGAAGATCCCTCTTTCTGTGTTCTCTAATCTTGTGAAACATTATAGGAGAAGATTAGGTGCTGTTTTGTTGGCAAAAGGGGGTTGTACAAAGTATCAGGGGTGCTAATAATTGTGGCACCCATGATTTGATGTAAAAGAATTATTTCTTAATGTAGGATTTTTTTTTCCACTGAATAAATGCACTTGAATTAAAGGTTGGAATTTCCTCTTTTTTTCCATTGTGGTCCTACGTTAATTAGAACAAAACTTATTTTTTTTGAAGCTAAAGAACACATTTTAACCAGGGGTGCCAATAATTATGGAGGGCACTGTATATATAGTATAATTATAATAATTATACTGTATATGCCAACAATGCAACATTGCAACATTCAGTGAAACAGCTAAACTTACTGCGACATGTTTCCTCAGGTTAGAAGTCGTGTTTTTATATGCTGAAGTGTGCCAGTTAGCCTAACCTGCAGGTCTTTGGACTGTAGGAGGAAATGTGGACAAAATGTGGACAAACTCCATGCACACAAGAACATGAGGTGGGAATCAAACCCAGACACTAGGACGTGCGATGCGATGCGACTGTACTAACCACCGCCTTTCGGAATGGAGTCATGTTTAAATCTAATGTGCTTCTTGGTGGTTCAAAGCACCTTCAAGCTGTAACCAAAGCGCATGCTACCGGATCCCACCACGACACACCTTTGACCATAGAACAGTTTTACTAGGTAGGTTAATTAATGTGCATTCAAAACAGACTTTTTCAGAATCAGGAACAGGCAGCTGTATGGGAACTAATCAAACATTCATTCATTTTTCTTCAGAACTGTTTTAGAGAAAACCAAAGTACCCTGAGGAAACCCACCAATGGGTAAAGAGAGAACATGCAGACTTCACACACATGCACACACACAGACCATAATCTCGAACCGTCAAACTTTGAGGTGCGAGGTAAAAGGGCTAACAGCCGAGACACCACCTTCTACTAATCAAACAGCTAAACATATTGAGACAATAAAATAAGACTCATTGTACAGTATGTTTCATGTGAAGAAGCAGAGCACAGAAGAACCCGGGGTAAGTGGCGTTCCCAAATTAAACGTGGTGTGTGAATGAGCAAGTGAGTGCGTCTTCATTGGAGTATTACCCGTTCTGTACAGTTCAGCGAGTTCATGGATAAATATGTCGAACTGTTTGGCCACAAGGGGGTAGTACGGTTATAGTAATAAACACCAGGGCCGTCACCATCACTCAAAAACACGGTGTTGCATTAAACGGTTTAATGACCGTGACAACGCTGGGTGTACTTACTGGTATCTTGTTTATACGCAGACGCAAACACACTGTCATGAAAGTCATTATTCAGGAAGACACTCTTGTAGAAACACACACACACACACACACACACACACACTCATGGAAAGCATTATTTAGGAAGACATGAGTCAAATCCTTCCATGAACACTGAAACCACCTTCATCATTTCTGTGATGTCTTGCCGTAGCCATGGCAACCAATAACACTGGGATTCTTCATCCTAAGTGTATTAAAACCAATTTCCTTTGTCCTAAGCTTTCAGTAAACCAACCTCACAGACAACTCAGAGTTAGCGTGGGAGGACTGCAACCGCAATACACACACACACACACACACACACACACACATGTACACACACACACACACACACACACACACACACACACACACACACACACACACACACACACACACACACACACACACACACACACACATACTAAACACAAATGCTGGCTTGGAATATCTTTATTGTTTATAGGCTCCGAATTGGAGACAAGCTGTTCTTCCTGTTAGTGTTACAAGCCATCAAGCTCAAAATGGACAATTGCATTACAGTCTGTTTAAACAAGATTAAGCAGGAAGTAACATTGCACGATTCTTTCCTGAACCCAAAGCTGCTATTCAGAGGCAGACTTTATTGAACCAACCTGTAAAGTACGGCACCGTCGTACACAGAGTCATTGAGGTAAACCTCCTGGTCATGGAGGATCATCTCCTGGCCGAGTGGAGCATTGTACGACACCAGGCCATCTGCAAAGAAACAGATGACAAGTATGGAAAGTAATTATTTTTAAACAAAACTTTTTTGAGGAACGTATTCAAGAATTAAGCAAATTAAACTAAATAAAACACATTTAGTAAAGCAACCACGAACAATGTAGAACTGTTGTCCGAGTTGATTGAACCCAATTTTAAAAACTTTTTTTCTAAGACAATCAACGGTTCATAAAAGGAAGTTAAATTTACAGTACTGTGCAAAAGTCTTGAGCCCCCCCCCCTTTATTTCAGCATATTAAATTTGATCAAAACAAATTAAATGATGGATTAAATTGTTAATTGTAAATGGGAACACACAATGTACTACTTTTGTATGGCTAAGGATACAATTTAAAATTTGGTTGTTTACTGTATGTACAGTAACAACCTCAGCAGCATCCTCATTTCCCCTCTCGTCTGTTCCAACCACTAACGCATTCAGCATCACTAGTACTGTATACTAATCACCGGCCTGATCATCTGTCATCATCTGCACCTGTTTCTCACTGGTTCATGGCATAGATTAGATGCTTTTCATGCTTGAATGATTCATAGATCAATGTGTTGAAAACAAGAGGGGGAAAAGTCATTCAAGAAGCCTGGAGAACTATTCATCATGACATCAATATAAATACGAAAAAGTGTGGCTCTTTGTATGCATAATTTGAAGAAATGAGGAGGGGGGGGGGGGCGGGGTCAAGACTTTTGCACAGTACTGAATATTTCTCTTCTGTCTGATAAAGGTGTTTGCAAGAGAAAATGTTACATAATGAAGCTTGATTTTATGTTCTAAGTAATTAATTTTATATTCTAAAATGCTTAATTATTATTCAAAAAACAATCTACATTACAGCCAATTAAAAAGAAAAAAAAAACAGTGAAAGCATCAAAGCAAAATACAACGCAATCTCGGTGGCAAATGTGGACATTATTTTTGTGATTGTGAAACACTTTTTACTTTTGTCCCAGTGTCGCTTCTTTCTGGTCGTAAAGGGTCCATATGCATCTTTTATTAGAATCGGCCATATGTGTTTAATTGCTCTGCTTTATCAGAATATGTTCGTCAAAAACAAGAAGTTTTGTCTTAGATCTAGACATTATGACCTACTGTATGCCACACATGTAAGTTAGGTTCAGCCTTTATTCATCACATATACATTACTGCACAGGGAAATTCTTTACTCTTGGCATATCACAGCTTTGTTAGTAGGCTGGCGTCAGAGTGAAGGGTCAGCCATTTTTATGGCATCCCTGGAGCAGACAGGGTTAAGGGCAATGCTCATACTGTAGGCAACATGTCTGACTAGGGTCTCGAACCGCAGGGTCTCTTAACACACAATGTTCAGATACTTTTTAAAAATAAACAGCAAATACATTTATCTTTTTTCACTGTGCAGCTTTCTGTATGTGAAACAATGAAGAGAAGCATTTTTATAATTCTTAACTTGAACCCTTGAGCTGAACACTAAACTGCAATAAGGAAGTAACCATAGAAAAGCATGAGATATAAAAGAGAGGGGATTTCAAGGAGATAAAGGGAAAGGAAATAAAGTTAGATGAGATGCGTGGGGATGAATCTGCTATCTTAAGTGTTTTGATGAAAAGAGAAATAGAATACTATTTATTATTATTATTATTATTATTATTATTATTATTTCTAAGACAAGTGGATTCACAGGAAGATAACTGCACAAGGCAAAAGGTTGAATCTTTATCAATAAATTATCTAATAATTTACAATAGCAGAGCCTACTATAACTACTAGATAGTAATTTTAGAACGAGAGAGATGTGAGATCCACAGCGATATTGTTGCCAAGAGAAATAAACAGAGTCTGTGTTTGGGAGCTTAATCATTAAACTTCAGCAGCGAAAGTACAGCAGTCACTAAATCACTGCTCCACGACTATTACATATAATGAGCCTTTTAATGACTAGATGAAGCCGAATCAACAAGCTGTAGTGTTATTACCTAGCCACTCGCAGCCATAGAGCTCTACACGCATACACACGTTCATGGAGTGGTCGATGACGGGCATGAAGCGCACAAAGCGTGCGATGATGGGCGGCTCCAGGTCCTTGAGCACGATGTCATAGGCATTCCTGTTCCCCTCGATTACCTTTAACACAAATCATCCCATAAAACACAGCAGTTGATAATGAGATAAACATTATCTGGAAAACTGTACTATCATAAGATGTGTGTGGTGCTGTGGCACGTATGTTCATAAAACATAAACCAGCAGCAAATTCAGAAGTTCATCAACACTAACTCAAGGAAATAAAAAATAAAGAAAGGTTGTGTGTTGTATAGTATATTTGAAGTCAGTGTTGTGTTTTGTTGTAAGACTTTTGGACGTTTGCACTTACAGTCCAGCATCTCACAGAGGCGGGGACCAAGTTTTATATTATATGTGATGTAAAGGAAATATTCTAACATAGTATCAAACTAGAGGTCTTAACTACAGTCCTATAAATCTGTTTAAGATTTAAGTTTGATTTAAATAATTAGCAAATTATCAAGACCTTCTTAAGTCAGATGGGGGTGTCATCATTAAGGAATAAAAATGGCGAATACAAGAGGGTGATGGACCTCCGGGATTAGAGATTAGCACCACTGATTCCACTGCATCATTCAGTTGATGGCTTAAGTGGGCCATCCAGTCAAGAAGTGTCTTCTGTTAACAGACTTGTGTTACATATTTGCCAAATCAGGTAATCATTTCAAACATTTATTTTATTCATACCGTTGTATTTATACACCAATCAGACATAACTTCAAAACCATTAACATTTCAGGCACTTAGGTTTTAGTTTCCTCTTGTGCCATGTCCCCATGGTGCCTTGTGGCAAGACTTTCTGAGGGAACTAGGACGTTATCAGCAGATCCGTTGGGTGCTGCCGGTTGCAGGGTGGGGCCTTTGTGGATTGAGCTTATTTGTCTGCTGCATCCCACAGGTGGTTGATCGGATTGGGATCTTGGAGGCTGGGTCAACAACCTTCATCTCTTCACCTCCTGGACCCCATGCATGGCAGGCTGTGATGCTGTGAGTGTTCTGATACGTTTTTCTTGTAGACAGCTTTACATTTCTTCAGCATGTTGTCCTGCATTGGCTTTTTTGTGGGACTGTACTGTACTTTTGGAACCCATGGGCAAAGATGAGCCTTGGATGCCAATGATCCAGTTACCAGTTTACTGGCATATAATTAACAATCGTGTTACTTAATTCACCGTGATAGTGGTATAGATGTTATGGCAGATTGGTATATATATTTAATATTATCCTCATATTATAGTGTTTTGTGACATGAATTTCAGAATGAAACATTGCAATACAACAAACAGTACTACTAACAGAATTGAGGTCCTCATCAAAGTTGATACTGTTTAAGAAAAAGGCCAATGAATACATTTACATTTCAATATTTGGCAAATGTCCTTATCCAGAATGACTTAAATTTTTTATATTATTATACATCTGAAGCATTGAGGTTTAAGGGCCTTGCTCAAGGGCCCAACAGGGGCAACTTGGTCATAGTGAGATTTTGAACCTGGCACCTTTTGGATCGTAATCTAAATCCTTAACCACTGAACTATCCCTGACCCTGAGTACTGGATAAAACACTCACAGCTCTGAATGTTTTGGAAAGTGATGAAGCCCACAGTATATTAAAATCCTGAGGTTTGAAAATCAATCTGCAAAATTAGCGTATTATCCCTATGTTAGCACTGTGTGTGCACTGTCTATGGTACGTACTTCTTTTCCTTGCCGGTTGCGCCAGGATATCCAGCGACTGCCATCACGACTGTACTTGATCTTGTAGGTCTGGGCAAACTCATTCCCGATGCCCCCCGCGTGCCGGCCCTGAGTTCCCACCAGGGTGATGAAGTGCAGAGAGCGGAGGTCAACCTGCAAGAACTCATTCATGTTCTCTGGTTCAATGGTGCTCTCTGGACACCACGCACCATCCCCTTCCTCTGAGTCCAGTCTATAACAGCAGGAAAAAAATTAATCCAGAAAGAGAATCAGGGAATGCAAGCCAAAGTACCATAGATGAATGATTCTTCTTAGATGAAGATGAATTGTTAAGATTCTAAATTGAGATTTTACAGTCTTACCTGCCATATTTTGCTGCTGTTGAATCAGACCACTGACTTGAAGCTGAAATGTCTTCATCTAAGATCTGCCTTCCAGACATCCCTAAAGGGGATCGACACACGCCTGCGGGAATATAAAGACCTCATGTAGATACTGATTGAATGGCGCGTTGCAATGTCACCAAACTATTAACAAAAAACGGCTGGAAATTTTGCACCATAAGGTATCCAAGGTAATTTTGGTAAGTCTAATCAACGTTAACCTAGTTGGCAAATAAAATGTATTTTCTAATTTGTCCTTGCGATGAACAGATTTGTACCCATGTCTCCATCAGTCAACAGTTGGTAACCTCAATAATTTGGTCTTTATATCAACGGAAACAAATTCTTGTTATGAAATTACATATTTTCCCCATATAGCACACAGGTGGGTGAAACTAGTCCTAAATTCTTATCGTACTATGGAGCCAGAAGAAGAATAGACCATGGAGTTGATGGACAGTCCAGTAAATCTAAACTGTTGCAGGGTTGAATCCCAAATAGTGCAAAACAGAAAGCATGTGCACTATGTAGGGTGTCCATTCCCTTGTTCTACACACCAATTAATGCCCTTGATCAGGGCTTAGAGAGGTGTTTGTGATTCAGCCTTGTGTTAGAAGCTAGTTAGTATTGTAGCTAATGTCAGCCATAACAGAATAACACTAACCGTTGTTTAGATACACTTTGGAACAACTTCAAAGCAGTTACTAAGTAGACATAATGTTATTAGGTGGGGGGGGGGGGCGGGTGAAAGTGCTTCCCTAACTGGTTTTGAATGTTGGTTTTGGCAGGCAGATGCTCTACCCTCTTTCCGGTACTGCCGGAGCGTCCATCCTACTGTACTTTCACCTAAGGTTATAGTGGGAATTTATTTATGGCTACGATATCTGGTACCTCCAAATGATAGTGGGTTCCCTTTTTGAGTCTGGTTCCTCTCAAGGTTTCTTCCTCATGTCATCTCAGGGAGTTTTCCTCCCCTTCATCACTTCCAGCTTGCTCAGTAGAGACAAATTAATAAAGTTATATCATTAAATAAATATAAATAAATTTCTTAATTTTTTAAATGTATATCTGTAATTTTTATTTTTGAAAAGCTTGTAAATGCTTTATTTTTGTGACCATGTATATCTATTGTTAAAATAGCTAGCTAACTAATGTTAGCCAACACCTCAATATTTAGCTATCTAGCAAAAGCGTTGTTAGCTATTCAGCAACACTGTTCTAAATACAATTTTATTTTAACAAACTGAGTTATGCATTGCTAGCAACTCAACTAGAATTAACTGAAACATTAATTTATAGTTAGCTAAATTTGTCATCTGGCAAAAGTGTTCCAGCTAGCCAGCTAACTAGCATTAACCAAAACACCAACTTGTAGTAAGCTTTTTTTTTTTTTTTTTTTTTGCCTAACAAGCAAAAGTGTTGGTGATACATTATACAGACAAAAGTATTTGTCCAAACCTGTTTCAATCAGGATATCCTAATGCTTCAGCATTATCAAGAGATCTTGGACAATAAATACATACATCAAGTTAGCTAACATGTATGTTGTGTTTATTAGCTAGCATATTAGCTAGTAGTTGTATAGCTGTATGGTTGTACTTCCTATAAATTACACACATAAAGAGTGTGCTATAGTGCGAGAGGTCCTTATGAGTTAAGACATTACTCTAACATCTTTTGGTAAGAAGCTGTGTTGTTTCTTGAAGAGCAGCCTACAGTATATTCCAGGGCTGGATGTTGCTGTAGGTCTGCATAGAGAAATTCACAATTGCAATAATAATAAATGAATCAAAGGTTTGAGGGTTGGCATGGGTTAAGTTGGAGCAGAAACTGGAGAAACACCCCTTTCCCCTCACTAACATTGTGGTTACCCTACAGAAATATAGTTTCAAAATCTAGAGCGCTCTTTTGGCTTGCACCATTTTGAAAAGTCACCCGACATCCTGGTTTGGAATGAAACAAATGGTCCTAGGCTCACATGCCTCTTGTGTGGTCTTTACAAGGACGTGATTAAAGTGAGCCCACCTCCTGAGAACACTTTCCTTCCATTTATTTATTTATTTTCTTCCCCCCTGTAATTTAATCCTGATACTACTGAGGTTGCCTGGTATGCTAACTGTTAACTTTTACAAGCTAGAAACTGATTTTCATTCCACATGGGACCTGCTCGCTCTAAAAGCGAATGATGGCGAGGCTTTGATCAGTATTATTATAATAAAGAAAAGAGAAAGTGAAGGAAGATTTACATAGCTTTACACTTCATTTCCTTTTGTCTTGCCGTGACTAGAGGCACCGCCCGCTGGATGGTATGGTTAAACACACACATGGCAGAAAAGATGAAACACTACGCTGGCACTGTATCGCTTTCAGACTGTAATAGATCGAGGAGCTTTACAGTGCTGGCTGTATTAATTAAATGAATATTTTGGTAAAGATATATAATAATTAATCATAGCTAGTGAATAATAAAATCTGAAAAGATTTAATAAATTAATATGCGTCACAACAGCACCAGACAGTACCTCTTCCTGACAGCAGGGGCCAGTGTCACCAGAATTTGAATTAGTTGAACATTTCCTGTGTACTTCCTGTTTATATAAAAGCAGATTTTTAAATTTTGTTAATCTTTGCAAACTCTTGCCGTTCTCTCAAGGTGTCCAAGTTCTGAACCGTGTTTTCCACTCTCTGCCTGTGTCTGGTAACCTCTTGTTTTTAGTTTAGTTTTTTACTTGTACACATTATTTAGGACTTAAATTATGAATAAACACCTAAATGCAATATGTGCAAAAGGTCCTTGGAAGAGGACCAAGGAGCACCTATATTAATACCTCATTGATGAGGTGATGAAAAGACCGTAGTACATCCTGGACAGGATACCAATCCACACACACACACACACACACACACACACACACACACACACTACGGGCATTTTGGGAACGCTATTCAGCATAGTCTGCATGTCTTTGGAGTGTGGGACGAAACCGGAGTACCCGGAAGAACCCCACCGAGCACGAGGAGAACATGCAAACTCCATGCACACAGACCCCGAGGTGGGAATCGAACCTTCAACCCTGGAGGACTGAGGTCACGCCACCACTGTACCAACACTAAAGGGAAATAATTGTGCATGATTCACTTTTGGATCATTATGGACAGTCACATGGATCTGCATTGTGTGTGCATGCAAACAAAAGAGAGAGGGAAAGGGAAAAACACCTTCACTCCTTTTTTGTTCCTTAAATGAGCTTTGTCTCGTCTTCACTTGTCTGTTAGTCACAATGTTCGCAATGTTCATGAGAAAACAAAAAGGTAATGCAATCTCCCCTGGCTCAGGGCTCCGCTCCAAAGTCACCATTTTATATTTTTCTGAGTGAAGCAGCAGTGGCTATTGTTTATTTTTGGTGGAAATGTTCTGACCGCTCTCCTGAAACCTGAACGTGTGTGTGTGTGTGTGTGTGTGTGTTTGTGTGTTAAACAATCCACAATAGACTATTTTCTCAAAGCTTTATTCCAAGCTAGTTTTGCTAAAATCCTTATGCTGTAAGTGTTAATATATTATAGCAATTGCTTGTTAAGCTTGTTTGTTCGCAGAATTTAGGAAGACTTCAAATGCTCAGAGGCCAGTGATGATTGATTGACTTTTAGTAGCAACAGATCCATTGTGTATGGATGTGAGAGTGTTATTTATTATTATTCTCAATTTCATCTGTTTCATGGTATACATTTTTTAAAGCATTGGACCATGGTTCAGAAGGTCCTAGGTTCAAACCTCAGAATCACCAAGTTGCCACTGTTGGGACTTTGATCAAGGCCCTTAGCCCTCAACTGCTCAGATGTATAATGAGATAAAAAAAAAAGAAAAAGAAAAAGTAAGTCGCTCTGGATAAGGCGTCTGCAAAATGCTTAGATCTACGGATAATAGTGGCGAGAACTTTACCACTGCGCCACTCAGGTGCCCAATCTGCTTGTTTTGGATGCATGGTGGGAAAGCCATAAACATAAAAATTATTAAATAATTATTTCTTTTTTTTTTTTTCGTCAGCATAGGGGCATTCAAGGGCACATTTGAAAAATGAGTCAAGAAAGAAATTTAATCATTTTAAATGACTATAATTAATGATCTTTAACACGTTCTGTTTGTGTGATCCTTATATTAATAATTACTGTTGCATTAGAGGTAAAACAACATTTTATTTATTTTTAAAAGAAAAGCTCATAATTGGAGTTTGCATGGCTGTTAACATTAAGAAAAACCAAAAATAAAACTGATGAAAAGAAATAACATTTAATGAAATGAAATTAAGGGTTAAAAAAGTGCATGAAACCCTCAAATAATA
The DNA here is from genome assembly GCA_011419295.1 of Clarias macrocephalus. Classification (NCBI taxonomy): domain Eukaryota; kingdom Metazoa; phylum Chordata; class Actinopteri; order Siluriformes; family Clariidae; genus Clarias; species Clarias macrocephalus. The sequence goes on from JAAGKR010000063.1 coordinate 185,856, forward strand.
AATAACTAATACTAGTTTTCAAACTAAATAAAACTAAAACTGAATAAAACTGGTATAAATGTGTAGATGCTCGTGTTTGCATGTTTTAGTTTGACATGGGCTGGATGTTAAAAGTTCACTCGGAAGTGCACGAGGCCTCTCCTAGTCCGCATGGCCTCTCCATCACAACAGCAAGCCTTTGTGCTCCTGCCAGCAACAGCAAGAAGAGTGGAGAAGGCCTTTTTTTTTTGTATCAATTTTCCTTTCCGGCTCTCCTCCAAATGTTTGCTTAAAAAGTCAAGATGGGGGAAACCTCAGAGGCCCAGGACAAGCCGATACGCTCCAAAATAAGCCGAATCCCCCAACAAAACCTTCTGGTAGATGGGGCAGGTCTGTGGTGAATCCGTACACATGAGCCATGGTGTACAGTATGTGTTTCACCAGAACAGAGGTCATCGTTTTGTTTATGCTTATTGGCGTAAAATATGCCTAAAGGAAAACGGCAGAGGCGTCCTGACTCTGGTTTTGCAGGATGTTTTTCCACACGTACTTTAAATGCTCAGTCTTACAACAGAGGAAAAAGTCAGCCTACACACAAATGAAGTGAAATGAAATCTGGTCGCTCTGTTACGCTGTGGGAGCATCCGTTTATTTTCCTGGCATGGTTTGGCACAACTTGTCCACTTAGAAGAAAGAGACTTAATAAAGTTCCTCTGACTGATCCCTTTTATTCTATGGTGAAACATTTCTATTCAAAACGGATATGAAGACTCATTGGATGGTTTGATGACGAACAATTTGGTGTAAATGATATGCTATCGTTTTCACAATCCTAGATCTCAACTCTGTTAGAGGTTTTGGTTCAATATGTCTATCAGCATCATTAAAACACCAAGTTTGGTGGCTTTGGATTGTATTTGATATAAAAAGTTTCACTATGCCAGCTTATGACTAGAATCGGCTCCATCAGTGAACAGTGGATAACCTTAACCAAGTAGATTTCATGTTAACTGAAATCCAAAATGGCACATTTGACCATATAACACACAGATACAGAATGGGTTTAATTATGTTTGTATGAGGATGAGTTCTCCTTTGAGTCTGTTTCTTCCTCATGTCTTCTCAGGGAGTTTTACCTTGCCATATTGAAAGAATATTGAAATATCTTTTGAAAGAATTCTGTTTATCAATTTTTACACTTCCAGAGACTTGGAGAATTGATTCTAAAGTTGTTCTGGAAGCTCATTAGGAAACTTACAATGTGATCCTCCTATCATCAAGCACAAGTTTACAGAGGGTTTATGTTCTATCCACCTTCCAAACAGCACCTGGGCTTACTGTATATATACGGTACAGACCAAAAGTTTGGACACACCTTCTCATTCAAAGAGGTTGGATTTGTATTATGACAAGAAAAAAGCAGCTAAGTGAAGAAAAAAACGAGCGGCCATCATTACTTTAAGAAATGAAGGTCAGTCAGTCCGAAAAATTGGGAAAACTTTGAAAGTGTCCCCAAGTGCAGTCACAAAAACCATCAAGCGCTACAAAGAAACCGGCTCACATGCGGACCGGCCCAGGAAAGGAAGACCAAGAGTCGCCTCTGCTGCGGAGGATAAGTTCATCCGAGTCACCAGCCTCAGAAATCGCAGGTTAACAGCAGCTCAGATCAGAGAGCAGGTCAATGGCACACAGAGTTCTAGCAGCAGACACGTCTCTAGAACAACTGTTAAGAGGAGACTGTGTGAATCAGGCCTTCATGGTAGAACATCTGCTAGGAAACCACTGCTAAGGACAGGCAACAAGCAGAAGAGACGCGTTTGGGCTAAAGAACACAATAAAGAACACAATAAAGAAAACTCTTGGAATGAGAATATATATACAGTACAGACCAAAAGTATATACTGTATATGAATTTATGATATAAACTATGATATAAACTATGGTAGAACATCACATTTCTAAAGAGAATATATATACACATATCATGGTTTTAATTTTTGCCAAATCTTTGCCTCTCATTTTCAATCCAGTTCCTGTACCTGACCAGTGTCACAGCAATGTTTCTTTGGCTGGCATGAACCAGTGAGAAACAGGTGCGGATGATCATGCCGGTGATTGGTATACCGGTGTTGTTGAATTCTGAGTGGTTGGACCAGATAGGAGGGGAAATTAGGTTGCTGCTGAAATTGTTATATAAACAACCAGTCTTTAAACTGTATCTTTAGGTACTTGGAAAGAAATGAGAGGTAGACAAAGACTTATGCACAGTACCGTATGTGTACATGCAAACTATACATATATATGTTTTTATGCTGCTCGTACATTTTTACTGTGCAGCTCCTACGCTTTGGTACTGACCGTGTGGAATTTCCCATGTTCTCCCTGTGTTCATGATGGTTTCCACTGGGTTCTATGGTTTTCTTCCATCGCGCAAAAGCATGCAGGTTGATTTATTGGCTAGGCTTAAAATATTCCCTGGTGTAAATGTGAGTGTGTGATGCGCTGTTATGGAATGACTTCACATCCGTGTTCAGTATGTGCATGGGATTGTCTCATAGGATACACTATTATTATCCTGACCAGGATAAAGTGTTTAATTAAAATGCTCTAATTTTAGTTTTCTTCATAAAAACAGGTACATTCATTAAAAAAATAAAATAAAATAAAATATCATTTACAGGTCCATTTACATTTAGCCATTTGGCAAAGAGTGACGGCTTAAGTTTCCATCACTGGTTAGATCCTTAAGCTGGATTACTAGGTTAGTAACTAAGTACCAGTCCAAGACTGTTGGGAACAGTGACTTTTTTTTTTGTTTTGGTCCACATACTGACGGAACAGATATGTCTTAAATCAATGTTTAAAGAATGATGTTGATATGAACATTAATGTAATTTATAATCATATTTGTACGATCAATCTATAATTAATAATTAATTGCTTTGACCCAACAGTGAGAGAAAGACGGTGCTGAATTAGAGAAAAATGCACATAGAAAGTTAAAAAGGAAGTTTCTTCGCCTGTAGACTGTAGTGAGATTGTGTTTACTCGGTAGGTTTTCTTGCCTGCGCTCTCTCTGACCCCGGAGGGAAAAGGGAGTTGGTTGCACAGGAGCCTTATCTAGGCCATGAAGCAGGCAGAGCTAGCACTTAGCTACTCAGGCTAAAAATATCCTACGCTTCAGAGGTGGAAAAGTACAAAAAAATCTCTGGAGAGGAGGATAAGAAATACCTCTCACTCTCTCGTTCTCTCCCCGTGCTAGATGAGGGAGTTATGTGCAGGTCCTATTAGCTCCAAGTGCCCCTTTTTCCCCTGCACACTGAGCGAGCCAGGCTTTTTTTTTTCATGCCCTCGTCTTGTAAATGGCACGTTTGTTTCATCATGTTTGCTTTCTAACCGCTGGCTTCAATGCCTTGTACACACACACACACACACACACACACTAATATACTCGATGACTCAAGAACACACACACAAGTGCACACAGGATATATACACACCCTCACAAAAGGTCATGCATCACTGATGGACATAAAATAAATAAAATCAAACAAATCCTGTTAGCTGGGTTTCAGTGGTATACAGTATATGGTTTCACTTTATGTTGCATATACACAGTGTGTACCGCACTTCATTCTCAACGGTTAGAGAAAATGAGGAAAAAGGGCATGGTATAACTACTGCTCGGGAATTTTAAAAAGCGGAAAGTTGGCGGCGGACGACATCTCATGACTGGTGCATCGCATTTTTCCTGCTACTGGAAAAAAAAAAAACTGCCGTTTAATTTCAGGAGAACGTGGTGGAGCGCAGAGAGACTTCAGCATACAGGAATCTCTCATATCGAAAGTACTGTGTACAAGGGAAATTGTTAAAAACGATTTAATTGGAACTACAAAGAAGTTAGTTCAGGTTATGTCTGTCCATTTCCATCAAACTAGTAAAACAAAATCTTACTAAGAAACATACATTATATAGACCAGAGTATTGAGCCAAACCTCTTAATTATTGATTTCAGGTGTTTCAATCAATCAGGCCCCTTATCCCCAGTGAAGGGCAATCTTAATACTTCAGCATACCAGGGCATCTTGGACAATGCTACGCTTCTCAATTTGTGGCACAGTTTTAGGTAAGGTCCTTTTTTTTATTCCTTTTTTTATTCCTGTCCCCAGTGCACAAAGCCAGGACTATAAAGAGATGCTCTTTAATGAGTTCGGTGTGGAAGAACTTGACTGGTCCTAACACAGAGCCCTGACCCCAACCCCATCGAGCACTTTTGGGATGAACCGGAACGGAGAGACCTTCTCGTCCAACATCAGTGCCTGATCTCATAAATGCTCTACAGAATGAATGGACGTAAATTCCCACAGAAACACTCCAAACTCTTGTGGACAGCTTTCCAAGAAGAGTGGAAGCTGTTATAGCTGCAAAAGGAGGAACAATTCCATTTTGAACTCTATGTATTTGGATATAATGCTGTTGCAGGTTTGTCCAAATACATTTGTCTGTATGGTATAGATGCAGTCGCACATCTAAAATCTTTTATATAAGTTTTTTGGAATCTGGAACTTTTTGGAAAGTTCAGGGACTGGACTGGAAATGGAAAAATGGTCCTTCAGGAAGCCTGGAGAACTATTCCTCAGGACTACATTAACAATACAAAAAAGTTTGTCTCTTTAGAAGCAAAATATGAAGAAATGAAGGCTGATTTCTTCTCACTAGTGTAATCCCATGCAGGTTGACACAGTATAATGATTATGACACACGGTTTTGACTGAAAGCCATATATCAACTTGTGAAAACAGCTTGTCCTTTATCCGCATTCTTTATACCTCGTCTAACCTCTGCACCCACGGCCGCGAGAGTGAGGATCGCTCTGCTTCCGCGGAGTCCGAGCTGCTCGACAAGGCTCTGGAAATCTCACAGTGGCTCTGGAAAAATTAAAGAAAGCGAACCCCGATTCAAAGTACTTTCCTGTTGTCAAAATGTCTGGTATGCACTAGCCACAGACTCCAGCCTGATTGCTGAATCCACTGTGAACGGTCGAATTTTCTCTCTTCCTACATTAAATAATCAACTCAAAGCAAAGTTACAGCTTCTCGTCTCTCCCAGGAAACCCGAGGTGCAGGATCCTCAAGTGTTCAGGGCCTTATAATTCACCTAACATTACCCCTCAACATCGGTGTACTATAATTCTTTAGTATCCATCCATCAGAGTAATGTGGAAGTAGTTTCCATTTCCAACAATAAAACATTAACACTGGATGATGATCCAGAATACTCAGCATTTTACTGTACTTTCGCAAATGCATACAGTAGAATACAATGTGCTAGAGGTTACATTTGTCCAAAGGAATAGATGATTTCCCAGTGTTTTAGACACCTGTATGGAGCATAGGTTATCCATCCAACAAAATAAACCCAATGCCTTTGAATCTATTATGTCTAATTATGTGGATTATTCATATAAAACCTGAGGCGCTTTAAATATGTTAAATATGGTAAAAAGTTAAATATTTGTGAGGTGCGGCAGTACAGTAGTTAACACGGTCACTGTGCACCTCCAGGGTCCAAGTTTCCTCCCGCAGTTCAAAGACATGCAGATTACGCCAATTGCCATTCCCAAATTGCCCCGTAGTGAGTCAGTGAGTGAGTGTATGTGTGTGTGTGCCCTGTGATAGATTGGCAACCCATCCAGAGTGTCCTCAGTCTCCTGGAATAGGCTCCAGGCCCCCCGCGACCCTGAATACAGGATACAGTAGTATAGACAATGAGTGGGTGAGTGAGTGAAAGTGATGTGCTCAGGAATTTTAGTGCAGATTTATGGCTTGCTGCTTTATTTGTATTATTCCTGTGAGACGTTCGCATTTTTGTGCTACATCTCGATCACAAGGGAGCATTTATTTTAAAAGACTGACAGTTTAAAACACGGTTTAATTACAAATGTATTATGTAGTGTGAATTTGGCCTTGAAGGAAATAGTGTGGTACTTTTATTTATTTATTTATTTATTTATTTATTTATTTATTTATATACCTCCCAGAATAACTCTCAGTTCCTGTAATGTGCAGGTGGTGTTGGTGAATGATCATGTGCACAGTTCTCACTGACAGATGCATCTGTTCCTCCAAATTGCCAACAAGTTATCATTAAAAAAATAAAATTTGATTGATTTTCAAGGATCAGCAGAGGTGGGTAGTAACGAGTTACATTTACTCTGTTACATTTACTTAAGTAACTTTTTGAAAAAAATTTACTTCTATGAGTAGTTTTACAGCACCATACTTTTTACTTTTACTTGAGTAGATTTGTGAAGAAGAAACATGTACAGCGCTTATTGTACGCATTTATTCGACACTTTAGTAATGATGGGTCGTTCATGAACGATTTGTTCTTTTTGAACGAGTCTTTTAACGTGACTCAGAAGAACGTGTAGTCTTGGAGAGTGACTTTGTTAATTTTCGACTGGGCGCGCATGCGCAAATCATCGCAAAGCCTCCTTAGGTCATGTACAGGAAACAGAATGGAACGGTCCTCATTGACTCTTCTAGCCAGTCGTTCGTTCTTTTGTCACCTGACTCCCATAGACGCTATGAAGTGCAATAGATTCAAAAGAACGAACGACTCAGACTAGAAGATATGATGGCGAGCTGCTCATTTTGTTTATAATGTCCTTAGCTGCATTGTAATATTTTTTATTACAGGAACTATAGCCAGAATTTGTATATGTAGAGGTGTTGGGGGTCTGTTTACTGAAAAAGTAACATTTTATTTTATTTCTGGTCAAAAGAACGAAATGAACTAAATGACTCAAAAAAAAAAAAGATTCGTTCATTTTGATGAACGAGATTCAAAGAACCGAGTCACTAAAATGATTCAAACTTCCCATCACTACACTTTCGATATTCTTTGTGTTTGCCAGAGAAATTCAGCCGGTGGCTCTACCATGGGACTATGTTTCACCAATCAGATGTTCAACAATAATCACATGACTCCGTTTGACCAATCAGCCTCAATAACAATAACTGTAGGGAGTCAGTACGCACCATTAGCAGTGGTAGACAGGGAAGCAAAAATGTCACGGTTAGTTTAGCTGTTTTATTAAATGTTGCATTCTTAACATATATAATTAGCAAATAAACTAGAGATTAAATATATATATATATATAATTTTCTTACATTTGTTCTTCTGGACACAGCTTATGTTTAAGTGAGACTCTTGTACACATGTTCTAATGTTATTTTATTTTCTGCTGAGTCATTTGCAGGGCAACATAATGTACAGTATATCTTACACAGGTAATAGTTACACTGTTCAAACATACTATGTTAACTACATTAGGGATTTATTTAAAAGATTTATATTGTGAAAAATGCAGATTAGGTAATTTATGTTCTTATTCCTTAAGAAATTTAGATTTATTCATATATTTTATAAAATTTATTTCATTATTTCATCATTTTGTCTGGCTGCTTACATCATTTCTAAAAAAATTAATTATGATGAACCTGTTACTCAGTACTTGAGTGGTCTTGTTCACCGAATACGTTTTCCTCTACTTGAGTAATATTCTGGATGACTTTCAGTGTTTTCGTATCATTCAAATGTTTTACTGCGGCTTGGAGTCTCATCACTGTGCTGTGTTAATTGTCAATCTGTTCTACACTTTTATTCACGAGAGATTTCATCATATATACTGGAAGATTTTGTGCACTTGTTATTTGTCATATATTGTCGTTTCCAGCTTGCTCTGAAGTTTCACCTTTTAGGACTTTTATGTTGCATCAATACTTAATTACCTGCTTGGTAATTAATGGATAACTTATTATTCATCATCAAAGTATGCAGTAATATGAAGCAAATCAGCGCTCTGAATGCTTTTGTAAATCTAATCTGCCAGTTTTTTATTTTATTTAATTTTTTGGCTGAAATTGACCTACAAAAACATTTACAAACAACTTAAAATTCATAAATGAAGTTCATCATGTTTGCAGTTATGTAATAATATTGTGAAATATTTTCTTATTACATCACGTTTTTTTTGTAAACAACAAAGGAAAAACAACCACGCACACACACACACACACACACACACACACACACACACACACACACACACACACACACACACTTGTGTTTGTTTGCATTCTCAGAAAATGTCTTACATAAGCCTTGAAAATTTCTTCTTTACTAAGAACCATACCACAGCATACACTACCCTTGTAGATTTGAACTGATATGAAGTTAAATGATATAAAGACTTGCTATAATATAACCAGAGTAAAATGTCACTGTCTGGCACTACATGTCCTCAGCACTCAGGGATTATGGGAAAAAGTGGGATTCAGCAGCACAGAGGAGCACTGTCTGATCCAGAGCCTGGTTTAGCAATACAATTAAAGGATACCAACTAGAGAGACAGCGATGCAAAATGACACAGAGGGATAAAACCACAGAGAGTTAAGAGATAGTTTTCTATTGTTCTTTTGTTTCAATGCTAAGGATACCGCAGAAACTACTAGGAAGATATTCATCCATGACTCCAATCTGACATGCAGATAATTATGTCTGGCTCTGTGTTTGTTTCCAAATTTCTGAAATTGCATAATACTTATGGGAGAAAAAAAAAACATATTGTGCACTGTATTAAGAGGGGAAAAAGAACAGGCAGTCTCAGAGAATGATATTGTCCTTTATACCGAAGATAAAAGTAGCAAATAGTCTATTATTATATTATTAAATAGATACTGTAGATCTTTGGGTCAAATTTGGTACAGTATCTCTAACATTATTATACACTGCCTGGCCCAAAAAAATCAGCCTGTGCCTTCAGGGAGGAGAAACTCTATAGATGTGATAACCTGGTTATTCAGATCATCAGATGACTTAATTTTTTTTTGCCACATCACACTGTGCAACTGAAGCAAAACCAGATTATAACCCTGCCACTACAGGTGTGTACAGTGGCCACTATGTATAGTATAATGGGTGCATCGCTTCATGCGCTTCCCTTCTTACCCTGACACGCCCATCGCTCTGGAATAAGGTCTATCTGGACCCATCGGACTACATGACCTTTTTCATCGCTTTAAAATCTATAATCTTTATACTCCTTAGCAAATTGAACCTTTCTTGATTAGTCTCACTAACAAGTTTTTTTTTTTTTAATGGCCACACAGTTGTTTAATCCCAATCCTATGAGTTGTGTGTGTATGGAAATGCTCTTCCCATAGCTATAACTTTTTTTTTTTTAATTATGCAACGTCAAGTGTTTAAGTGATCTTTTCTGATTTTTTTCTGACCATAGTCCTTCCACAAAAACTGAGGGTTCATCACAATCCTTCCAGGTTTTGTTAATGTTGGTTTTGTTTTTAACCCAGTTCCAGTCATTTCAGTGCTTTGCTTGATGCACCCCAGTGATTTGACCCTTTTGAAAGGGTGACTTAGGATGAGGATAAATGGTGACTTTATTTTATTTTTTTACCTGTGTCTAAAACTAGCCAGATGCCTCACTTTGCTATAGCTATTTTTTTTTTCAAACAAGCTAAAGTTGACATTTGTGTAGAATTTAAATAGGTATTTCTCTTACTATGTTTATGAAACTGTTAATATTGTTTAAAAAATAAACAAATGGTTGCGTATTTTCCATTGAAAAGTAGATTTTCTCCATTTCGCTACGTAACGTGTGTCGGGCACTAGCTAGCTTCATCACTTAGCTATTACTCACTCACTCTCTATCTATACCACTTTATCCTCTGTGCAGGGCCACGGAGGGCCTGAAGCCTAGCCTGGGAGACTTAGGGCACCCTGGAGTACCGAGAGGAAACCCACCAAGCAGATCCCAGATTACAGGTGGGAATTGAACACAAACCCAGGAGGTGCAAGGCGACAGTGCTAACCACTATGCCACCGTGCCTCCTTAGCTGTTGTTGATGCTTTGAAATTAAACAAAAGTTGACATACTTCTTCACAAAAAGGTTTTAATACTTCGTCAAAACTTGTGTCTAAGGCTAGCTTGCAACCTCACTTAGCTGGAAAAATTATATAATAAGTAAAATCATTCTGCTTTTAACATAATAGTATAACAAAATTAGCTTAAATAAATAACATGACAATCTTAACTGCATCACCAAATCCCATTCGATCTCAGACAAATATCCACCAACCTGGCTAGCTTTCTTAGATGAACAAAATTGTGAATGTTATTCTATTATATGACGTGATGCTAAGAATACTATGAAAATCCATATTGACATTAAAATACCAAAATTCTTTCTGTGTACCTGCAGCGAACGCAAAACTGGTTACCCGTTAACTAACTGCTGGTTAGCATGTAAATAACCACGTTTGGGATGATGAGAGCTCATAGAGGTGTGGCCAAAGCATACTCATACTCTATACAGTCATAAATAAGGGGCAGTGGTGGCTCAATCAGTTAAGTCTGTGGGTTACTTGGCTACTGATCGGAAGGTCAGGGTTTGAGCCCCAGAAAATGTCCAACCGGCTTCCACTGTTGGGCCCTTGAGGAAGGCCCTTAACCCTATCTGCTCCAGAGGCGCTGTAACCTGGCTGACGTATGAAAAAATATTATTTCACTGTGCTGTAAAGTACATGTGACAAGTTATTGATAATAATTTGCAATTTTTTTTGTAAATGTCTCCTAATTTTTGAAAAGCAAATGAGGTAACAATTAAACCATCCTAGTAATCAGTATAAAGAACTGCACATTTATTCCCTTTGACATGCCATAAAGCAGCACACAACGCAGCTGCACACATTCTACATACATGCCACTGCGCCACTGCCAGGCTTTTACATCCTGTAGGACTCTAGATCGTGCCCTAACTGCAGATATGACCTTTATAACATCTAAATGAACCTCTTAACACTAAACCAACAGCATGCTGCGATTTTCATTCCTGAGGAGAGTCTGAGCAGCCAGCTCATTCCTCTGTCCCTACTGTATCTCTGCCTAGCATGTGGTTCGTTCTGGTTTCCTTGTAAAATATAATTGAACCTCACACTGACATCACACTTTCCTCCTCAAAAACCACCCATGCTGGTGAAAAAAGGGTCCTGAGGAGAAAGGCGTGGATCAAAGCTTCCTAGAAAGTTTCTTATATAACACCGCTTTCAAACCTGAGTAGAATTTAAAACTACATCATTAACTTTCAATTCAGAAAAATGTTCTTTACAACACAGTGAGCTTTGCACAACGCAATGTTCATTTCAACAAAGCACTATAAGAGAAAGACCTACTGCAGCACTGATACTCTGACAATCAGTGCAGGCGAACAACTAGCAGGTAAAAACTTGTACAGCACAGTTTGTATGCTGGACGCTCCATATGAAGAGATTTAAAATGTGTAATTGATTATACGGTTATGTTTGAGGAGATGTAATGTAATGTAATGTAAGGTACCAGCAGTGTTCAGGTCAATCTGGGACTTTTGATTGTACAGCATAACAGAACACAGTTATGAGAGTAAAGACTTATCCCAATAGTATTTGGATACAATCAAAGTAGGAGTTTTTTTTTCTTTTTTTTTCTTTCCGGTACTGTATGCCTAAGCTATAGCTGGACTGCCTGCTTCATGTCTGAAGCGCTGGCCTCCCAGGATGTCCTTTAATGGCCCTTTCCTTTAATGAAAAAAAAATGGCCAAAGGCGTTCACTCCAATCTAATTCCACTTGTTTGGACCATTAAAGGAGTTCCCGGGAGGCCAGCGTTTCAGGCATGCTTTAGTGTAACAATGGGTTAAATAGAGAATGAAAGATATTTTTTACTATCATAACTGTGTTCTGTTATTCTTTACAATCAAAAGTCCTATTTTGACTCGAACACCTCTCGTAACTATAAGTGAACAAAATGTACGATGTGTCATTATTAAACAAATAACATTTTACGCTATGCCAGATTACTATGGTTTAAAAGGAACAACACTTTGCTGTTATACGTAGGACAGTCAAGTCGAGTTTGGTGGTGATCACATAATTGTTGCCCTATAACAGCACACAATAAATGATTTATTAAAATTGAAACAAGACTTACTTGGGTTTACTTGAGCCTGTACATTTCCTGAGAGGTACAGAAGAAGTGATAGGGGAAAGATGATATTCCAAAGGAGGTTCATCTCAAATCGGGACCTGGCCTTCATTCCTGGAGAAGAAAACACAGATCAGAGGAATATTTACAGATTTAAATTAGGACACTTTTCAACACTTACAGCTTATTATACAGTACCAGTCAAAAATGTGGACACACCTTCGAATTCAGTGTTTTTCAGATTTTTTTTTCTACATACTAGAACACTACTGGCGATTTGATGATGGAGACATGATGGTCAGCTGTTCTGGAAAAGTTCTTGCAAGAACAGTATATTTGCAAAACCCACCAAGCACCATGATGAAACCGGCTCTCATGAAAAACTTCCCAGGAAAGCAAGACCAAAACTTACCTCTGCTGCAGAGGAGACGTTCATTTGGAGTTACCAGCCTCAGAAATCGCTAATTAACAACCAGCACCTCAGATTAGAGCCGTTACGAAGGATTTACACAGCATCAGTAGCAGATACATCTCAATGTCAGCTGTTCAGAGGAGATTATTGCATATTTTGGACGTCTTCAGCATTGCCTTACAGTGTAGAAAATAAAGGTCAGGAACGACCATGTAATTAGAAGGTGTGTCCAAACTTTTGACCTGTAGTGTATAAGGAATTAATGAACCAAACCATTATGGCAAAACTAATAACTAAAACCATTACGTTATTTAAGACAGTGAACCGTTGTAAATTGTCTTCGAAAGCTGGTGGAATTTCCATTCAGTATTCTCAAAGCAAAATGGTGAGAGTGCATCAACCCGTCCCACACCAGTGTGGACAAAACTGACCCATTATCTCAGCCTCAAAAAACCACTTACGGGCTCTACGTAAATTCATGGATTGAGGACTTAGGTGTTGGAAAATTATTAATACATTTTAATTAGAAACAGGTCATTTTTCTGCCAGTGTGCCACATGAGTGGCCTAGTGGGCTTTGTCCAGCTGAGGTAATGTCTAAGTCAGTGCCACATGTCTCACTCATAGCGTCTCTCCCGCTTAGTTTGTGCTTCGCTTCTCTTTAAGCCAAGCTAATATTTACCATAGAAATAAAAGCGGACATTTATAGGAAATTTATGGTTGAGCATGTCAAATTCATTTTACTTGTACGTCTGTTTATTTAGAAAAACAAACAGATATTTCCTAGAAACTTAGTAATGCTGAGTCGAACCCTGGAGCATCAAAAGGATCTTTGAGTTATCACAGTTATCGATAAATAATTGATACATTTGTCATTCTCATCAAGAGGCTGGACATCTGCTTATTACAGATTAAGTTTTATTTAAATTTTTTTTCTTATGGGAATTCAGATGTACAATAAATTAAAGTCTGTATTTATCAGATCAATGTTTGAGTCAGCACCACTGCCCAGTTCTACAGCATCCATAATATCCTCCCACTCGCATGTTCAGCTTCACCATCATACCACATGCCCACATATATTACCTCACAACCCTAAATATATACACAGTGCCTTGCAAAAGTATTCATACCCCTTGAACTTTTCCACATTTTGTCACGTTACAACCACAAACCTAAATGTATTCCATTGGGATTTATACATGGTAGACCAACACAACACCACAAACTGGCTGATAACTGTCAAGGAAAATTCCGAAGTCACCTAATTAGTAAATATAGTTCATCTGTGTGTAATTTAATCTCTGTATAAATACAGCCGTTCTGAGGAGCCCTCAGAGGTTTGTTAGTGAAATTAGTGAATAAACAGCATCATGAAGCCTAAGGAACACAGCAGACAGGTCAGGGATAAAGTTGTGAAGAGGTTTAAAGCTGGGATAGGTTATAACTAAAATATCTCAAGCTTTGAACATCTTACATGATGATGATTTTCAATCCATCATCTGAAACGAAAAGAGTATGGCACAACTGCAAACCTACAGTACCAAGACATGGTATGCATATAGATGTGCAAAGCTGGTATAGACATACCCTAAAATACTTGACTCAGCAGGATTGAATAAAAATGCACACCACTCTTTTAAGATATTTATTTGTAAAAAACAAACAAAAAAAAAACATTTATCATTTTCTTTCCACTTTAAAATTATTTGCCACTGTGTGTTGGTCTATACAAAAACTATATTTACATTTGTGCACACAATGTAGAAAATTTCAAGGGGTATGACTATTTTTGAAAGGCACTGTATATATAAATACACACACACACACACACACACACACACTCTCTTATTCTCTGTTTAAGTATGACATACTGTACATGCTCAGTGTTTTGTACCTGCTGTTTCTCGTGGCTCTATATTCTGGTTTATGTGTTCGCCTTTTGCCTTGTGTTGACCTTATTGCGAATCTTGACCATAAGAAACTACCTTCACCTGTGGCTGTCTGCTGCATGATAATAATCAGCAAGCTGGATGTGACAGTAAAGTGACATGACAAAAACGTCCTAAGGTGTCCTGGGATGAGCCTTCGACAGCCTTTATGATTACAGCAGCAGCCGTAGTTTTTGGCTAAAGATTTACAGTATCTGTGTCGGAATACCTGCTGAAGCAAGACGTCATAAACTGTTTGAAAGTGTACATATTTAGTCGGACCATCACAGCAACCGAAATCAATCACAATCTCAGAAGACTCAAGCACAATACACACATCCTTACCTTAAAATACAGAATGCATAAAACTGCAGGTATGACCAGAGCTTAATCTGCAATCTCCAGCGACCTCAATAACTTTGCTACCTAACATTCCTCTCAGTGTAATGGAAACGGACACCGAGCTGGATTTTAAACAACAGTGGTGTTGTTTGGTACACTTTTACAAACTCATTTCTGCGGTCTGGACACATGTTGCTCATAGTGGGTTATGTAAGACTACAAGGCGCAGCAAATAGGAAAATTACAGACTTCAACTGGGCAGCTAATTGTGATGTTTTTATATAACTCTGTCATGAATGGTCCAAAGTCATGTCAGCGGTGACTGTATGTAATTTTCAAAGGCCAAATTAAATCTTAAAGCATTCAGTCTGACTTTTAAAGAAAATACATGTGCATGGTTAAGGTTTGTAGCCTTCTAGTAATCTCTTCTATGAAAATATTTTTTGGGTACTTTGTGAAAGTCTACATCAGTCGCATAAAGAAAGTTAAATTAACTTGTACTGCTCATTGTTCATTTATTTATTTTTGGAACTTGATTATAGACAAATACAAATCATAATTAAAAAAGTAAATCTGTCATATCTGAGCTAGTCAGCTAATTAGATCTCTTAGTTAGCCACCTTTTTCCAGTAAAGTGTGTTGTTAATTTGTTGCATGTTGTTGCATGTACAGTATGTAGCACATGTTTCGTTTCACCGTGTTCTGAACTGTATATGGTTGGACTGACAATAAAAGCCTACTTGACTTGCCTTGACTTGAATTAGATCATATTTCATATATTCGTCACTATTGGCTGTCGCGTTGGTAAGACAGATGTCCGTTACGTCACATCCTAGGACAAAGTGCTCTGTTCTGTTAATCGTCCATGACGATGAATCCCTGCGGTTCTGTGGAACTTTGTGAGAGAGAAAGTTGCAGGGTTGTACAAAGGGCGTTCAAGTCAATGATGAAATTTCACGTGCGTGAAGGAGTAAAACTGATTGACATTTACAGAAGACTTCAAGCTCAGTTTGACCGCGATGAGACTCTTAGCTGGAGTTAAACCATTGAATGCTGTGAACGTTACGGACGTGCGAAAGAAGTCCGTATATCCGTGAATGACTGGCCGCGATGGCCACTGCAGTAGTTCAGCAAGCGGAATGACTGATCGATGAGTAACTTCCGGAATAGGTGCGTCTGTCTGTGGGAACTGCACACACAATCATTCACTAACACCACTTACACATTACAGGAACTCGGCTGGGAGTTATTGCCACATTCCCCTTACAGTCCTGACCTACAAATGATTTCCACATGTTTGGCCCTTTAAAGGAGTTCCTGGGAGGCTAGCGTTTCAGACATGAAGCAGGCAGTACTGAGAGAACTTTCTACTGTGATAGCATCCAAGCTCTAGTGAAACCCTGGGATAAGTGCATTAGTTACACTATTATAGTTACATTATTCTACACTGTTACACTGTCATTCTGGACAAGCAAAAGTCCTGGATTGACTTGTACAAAGAAACATCAAGTTAAAAAAAATAAAATTGTTTTATACTGTTTTTTCAGTCTAAAAAGTGTTCTAATCTCACTGAGCACTCAATCTCATACATTCCTAGATGACATATTAGTGTTCCCTCTCACGGCAGAGTGTTTATTCAAGCCTAGCAGTGTTTATGAGCGTTGTACAAGTCTAGTGTAAAGGTTGAGTGTCTGAAAAACAGCACGAATGTGGGTCTCTGCTGGATAGCACAGGACAGTTTTTCTTCCTCCCACAGCATTCATCGGCAGCCAAACACAACTGTGCTCTCAGGGCTGCGTAGGAGTGGCCTATATACTGTATGAAGATGTCGAAATCAGACTGTTTTCCCGCTCTGGCAGTCCCCAGTTAACAATGCATCAGGCAGACAGAACTGGTGATATTGCTTATTTATTATTTATTTATTTATTATTTTTTTTACATGACTTGCTTTCTGCACAAGCCCAAATTATGTTGATTAATTACATCATTTTAATTTTTGTGTGTCATTAGAGAATCATTGTTGTGAATGCGACTTTGAGGGATGCTAATGAAACTTTAAACAGCTAATGAAATTTGAGGAAGTGTGGAAATGAAAAGAACAGACTAATAAATAAGAATCTCAATATCTACCATCCAGTATAACATCTTCATAAGTCGTTCTACAGAATGCTTCTTATTTTAACACTAAAATCCCAATTCCAACACAAAGGAATGGGTGAAGGTCATCCAGTTCACTCGCTGTACTTGTTGCAGTCGTGTGTACAGATCTGTGAAAAATGATTGTTTTTAAAAATGCGGGATCGTAATTTGTGCCGGTTCACCAAGATCGTGCCTATCGTCATGGTTCACAGACAGATTTGACAAAAAAAAAAAAAAAAACGGCAGATGGGAGCGATTACGGACGACACAGAATCCAGAGCCGCACCAGGAACAGTAATAAGAGACTCGGTCTGAAAAGCCATGGTGAGAGCGTGCATGTCTGTGGTTAGTTCAGTATGAAGCTGTCATGAATAAACCAGCTAGCTCAAGATGAAAAGCTATTAAACCCTTACTTTAGAGAATGCATGTTTTTCTCATCATACAAAATGTTCGACATAATTGCAGCTCTGGACGTCACTGGAAACTCGACATATATATTAAGGCAGTTGTGACAGGTTTGCACTTAAAAAAAAATTTTTTTTTATTCTTTGCTATCTTGAAAATGTGAATTTTATTTCTATGTCTGCAGTTTAGACAGATATTCATACTTCTTATGGGTGGGGGCCGAAATTTTATAAAATCTTTTCATATATTTGCAGCTTCAATAACACATCTGCTCAAAGTCGAGGCTTAAGGATCTGTAAATGAGATGATCAGTGAAAAGCAAAATGCAGAGCCCAAGGCAGTTGTTCTCGTGAACATTCAGCAAAGTGGAACACCTAATCCTTAAAACATTTTGCATGTAGAAGAGTGTCCTTAGAGTGTAGGAGAGACACATCTGTATGTGGGAACTGCACACACAATCACACAAAATCACTTGTACATTACAGAAACTCGTCTGGGAGTTATTACCACATCCCTGTACAGTCCTGACCTCGCTCCAAGCCATTTCCACATATTTGGGCCATTTAAGGAGTTCCTGGGAGGCCAGCGTTTCAGACGTGAAACAGGCAGTCTGATCATGGCTCCAGGATTCTGAGAAAACTTTGATGGTATTCAAGCAGTAGTGAAACACTGTGAAACACAATAAGTGCATTAGTGTAACAGGGGATTATATTGAGAAATAAACTGAGTTTTTACTCTCATTCTGGTATTCTGCGCAATTCTGGTTTTACTTGAACGGCACGCTCATATATAACTATACTGTATATATACAGTATATATATGTATGTGTGTGTGGGTGTGTGTCTAACCCTAACCCTACAAACTCACACACAAATATATGATGGCTGTTCAAGTCAAAACGGGACTACTGTAGATAGATGTCACAGTCAAGTACAAGTCGAATAATTGAACTGTACATATATACAATGTATTCCTACTCATAACTTTGACTGTACTGGCTACCAGCAGCTATGAAACAGGATGTTCACTGTTTCTTTTTGACAACTACTAACCACTTACATTCACTCTCTGGGAAACTGAAATAAAGGAAGTACAGGATTTACCCCCAAAAAGAAAAACAGAAGGAGAATGTAGAAATGTTTTTATAAGATATAATTATCCCTATTACTATCAGGAATAATTTTCAGTGAAACTGTCATAAAGGTCATTTACGTTTCTCAACATTGGTGTATTGGTTAGAAGTGACACTGGATCTTGCTTTACATGTTTAAATAACATCCGATTAGTCTATAGAATATATAACATTTTAGAGGTGACTGTACAAATCTGAAGTGGTTTTATTTGGTATATTCTCTCTCCTCTTTGAAATTAATTTCCATAATTTCCATCATTAATTGAGGCATCTTCTGCCTGTCAATCATTTTTCCTGTCAATTTACAATTAATAGTCCAACTATTGCATGCATAGGATTCAGGTGTCCTAGATTGGCTAAATAATCCTAAATTAGGGGTCTAAGACTTTTTGACATGCTGCATAAGGTGGCTTATCAAATGCTGTAAATGTACATATGAATAAACTCTTTTTGAAAAAATAAATAAATCAATCAAGCAAACAGTAAAAGTACTGAGCAGAGACAATCGACAACCCCCACGCCAGTCCCCAACAGTGAACCAGTGATGCACTGCGCAGCCTACCCCCTCTTCAAACCCCTGCAAAGTCAATAAAGTAGGATTTACTTGATCCCAAAACCCAATATCACCCACTGAGAGCTGCAGGAAGAAAAGAACAAGTACGCAGTTCACTCCTTCTGCATGAGTGCTACGGTCAACATGCTTCTCACGCTATTGCTACACGCAGCCAAGAAAGCTGAGAGGGTAAACGTAGATCACGATAATACAGATGTTGCGCAACATATGGGCCAAACTTGAAAAATGATTGTATTAAATATTAAAACAAAACAATGCAGTTTATTGGGCCAAATATATAAAAGAAATGGGCATGGATACATGGACATCATATTGGAATACTGTTTCAGATCAAACCCGATGCCCTTGTAAAAATATCTTCCAAACAATTCTTCCTTGTAAAAATCTCAGAACCAACAAAAAAGTTGCACGAAGACCAGAGGGCGCAAGTGTGGACTTGAGTTGTGAATAAGGATATAACTGGATATGAGTAAGTCACTAGTCTGTCCGCCACTTCTGTACAGCACAAGCGACTTTAATTACTAGATGCTAGTGCCAAAACCCACGCGCAAGACCAGTCACGATAGCACGTTCAGCAAGAAAACACATCTGCTAACGTTACGTCATCTTAAACAACACTTTTTCTCCTTAGTTATTCCATCTTCTAACACAAGTCTGAATCACAAATCCCTCTCTTACCCCTAATTAAGAGCACTACTTGGTGTGCGGAACAAGGGATTTTACACCCGACACAGGGCACTAGATTTCCTCACTTACTCATCATCTATATCGCTTAATCCTGTATTCAGGGTCACGGAGGGCTTGAAGCCTATCCCAGGAGACGTAGGGCATAAGGCAGGGTACACCCTAGACAGAGTGCCTATCCATCGCTGGGCACACACACATACACACACTCATTTCATTCATACACTGCAGTCAATTTGGGAACGCCAATTAACCTAACCTACATGTCTTTGGACTGTGGGAGGAAACTGGAGTACCCGGAGGAAACCCACCAAGCACAGGGAGAAAACATGCAAACTCAGTACACACAGAGATGGGAATCGAACCTGGCCATGAATCGAACCCGGACCCTGGAGGTGCAAGGCATCAGTGCTAACCACTACACCACCGTGCCGCCCACTAACTTTCCATTTTACAATTTTTCAGATTCAACCCTGGAACGTGGAGTTCCATTATTTAGAAAGCTTGTTAACGTTACATGCACATCATTTAATCAAGTGTATAGCAGAGCGTATTGCATAGCATCATCTCTTTTGCAACGTAAAAAAGAATGTAGTCACAAACAAAACGAAAATCAAGCTATAGCAAGAATGCACAAACTATAGCAATGATGAAGAAACAGCCCAATTCAATAGAAAAACAAATGAAGGGTGGAAACAATCAGGGACACAATCACTGACAAGACAGAAAAAGCAGATACTAAAATTAAAAACACATTGCGAAAGAACCATGTCATAATCAGGGAGAAAGAAGCTATGAATCTTATCATTCAATGATCGCTAGGAAACCATCAGAGGTAATCATCTTTGTTATGCTAACAAATCAAACGTCTGCAAATTAATAGCATTATTACCTTCTTCATCCATACATCCATTCATACACACACTAGTTTACATTAAGAATTCCACCTGCACTATGAATATAATCATCAGAACAGAAGATCCGCTTTGCCTCTGTCACGGATCAGGATCGGTGTCTTCTGCTACCTGGCTATCAATCGCTAAGCTACTCCTTTATCTGTGTGACAGAGCATCAGGTAATCCGATAGCTCATCAGTTAATCATTGGGTCAACTTTCTGTAATATTTTTTTAAATGAATAAATTATTTGTTGGCTCGGAAATAAATCTTGGATGTAATTATCAACAAAACTACTTTGCAGAGAGATGATATCATAGGCATGAAATGGGTCCACTGTTGTGATTGACATCATGGCAGCCTGCAAAAGTGTCTGCAAAAGGTCAATATACATATACAGAGGTACCATGGCACAGCCTTAAGAATTTTCGCCTAAAGAACTGAAATTCGCCTCGGCATATGAAGCATTTTTCGGCATATGAGCTGAACATATAAGGATCCAAGCCAAACCAAACGCAGGCTAAGTTGCGCGTACGTGTGGGAGCCGTTCAAAACTTGTTCGCGTCAATGGTAAACCGAGTGAAGCAGGGTTTTTTTTTTTTTGTTTTTTGGTGGGTTTTTTACATTTTGTGCAAGATTTAATGAAGGCATACTGTAGCACAATGGGTCCCAAGAATGTTAGCAAGGACGGTCGCTAAAAGAAAGAAGGGATTCATAGTGTCTTACTTATTTCCTAGTCCTTTAAATCTGGCTGTTTGTTTGTTTATAATTTGGGAAGCATGTACATTTGTAAGATTGTGGGCAGATACGAAGAAGAATTATAACCGCATGAATGGGATTAAAGGCAGACTCGCCCACATCACCAGTTGATACGGTTTATTCCGGCATTTCACGTCACAGTTTTCTCTGGTCTTTCTGTATTTTTATTCCCATGTCCAGTTTGGGTTAAAACTGAATAAAGTTACTGAGATGGACACTTGGAGCACTCAGTAATAACATTATGTTCCAGCCCTAGCCATTACGTCACTCAACAAATTGAAGAAAACTTGGCTTTACCTTTAACACTAGTGAGTAGGATTGAAGATTGCACAAGTGTACAAACCATGAGATAAAGATTACAGGACATTAGTTTCTTAAATGGTATTTAAATGGTTTAAGTTTCTCAAGAAACATGTGCTGAATTGTTTATAACTCAAAATTTCAGAGTGCAATTCCAAGAATAGTGACTTATTAAGAATTACACAACAATGGGATCATTTTCCTAGCACTAAGTTAATGGCGAAATACACGAGTGTAAATTTCTACATCAATTCTTTGTTTACTTACTTAGATGGAAAGTGAGACATTAGTGTCCCTCCTCCCGCGTCTTCATTAATGACTCACTGTCCCAAAATTCATGATTGCGTTTTGGATATTTGCGCTGCTTTCGCTATGTTCCTTGGCTGTTTTTCTGTTTCTTCAAACACACACACACACACACACACACACACACACACACACACACACACACACACACACACAGCGCAGTAGATGCACCCAGTGAACTACAAAAAATTTAGGGTATTTACCACCTGCTTTTACTTTAACTAATCATCTATAGTACTTTATTCCTGTATTCAGGGTCGTGTGTGGAGGCCATCCCATGTCTTTGGCCTGTGGGAGGAAACCGGAGTACTTGGAGGAAGCCCACTAAGCACAGGGAGAACGTGCAAATATAATATATAATATAATATAATATAATATAATATAATATAATATAATATAATATAATATAATATAATATAATATTCAAACCTTAGCGTTTATGGTTATGTTTTCTACAAAGGAAAAAAAGGCTAAATGTCTTTTAAATAGCCTAAAATGTTCTAATTTAAAAAAATTCTAATTAAATCCTAATTTTGTAGAAAAAAATGAAAAATATATACTATGTAATCTGATTACACCTATAACATTACAATGTAAAACATTATTTTCCCCCTTGTGCCACCTTGGCAGCTGTGTCCCGTCAGCGTATGGTGTGTTCTGTGGTGTCTGGCACCAGAACGTTGGCAGTGGATCCTTTGGGCACTGTGGGTTGCAGGGTGGGGCCTCCCTGGATCAGACTTGTTTGTTTGGTGTCTGATTGGAATGGGATTTGGGGAATCTGAAGGTCAGGGCAGGTTGACCTTCAGGGGCTCTTTGCCTGCTGGGCCTTGTGCACAGCGCACTGTGGTGCATTGGGTGTTCTGGAGTCTTTCTATCACGCCCAGCATTGACCAAAGCTCAGTCCGTCCAGTCTGATCCCATTGAAAAGCCAGGACAGCCATGGGTGAGTCTTGGTTACTCATGATGATGTCACCAGTTTACAGTATTGGTAAATAATTGATAATGCATTAATGTTATGGCTGATCGGTGTATACAACGATGTCTTATGCGTAAGCAATCTGCACTATGAAGATTGACATTTCCTTCTGATAATATTAGATATTAAACATATAAATCCTAGTCAGCTAGATAATAAACAGTGCCATCTTCTAATCATGTATTAAAGGAAGATGCAACAAGTTTTAATTCAGGTCAATTTTGTAATATTTGGCAAAGTTCTATTTGTATTCTTTCACATACTGAACAAATATCTGTTCAGGGGAGAAACTCTGGGTCGTGTAGAGGGCCAGCATCACTGAATGCATCTTAAATCTCAGTCGCCGTGCCCGACTAACTGAAGGCATGCTGTCAGTGCATAAAAACGCTTTTGAGGAACGCAGGCAGGTTACAAGGCAGCCGTTATCTGTCGACTCACAGCATGGTTCATGGTTTACAAAATCTGTTTGCAATTAGAGAGCAGGCAGTGGGAGTGCTGCAGCGCGAGGGCCCTGTAATTCTACTAATTGACCCGAAAATGACAGCGAAGGGCCCTTAAAACGTTACCTTTTCATTTGCGCTAGAAACAAATACAGGCTAATTTTAGCTCATTTCAGACCATGTATGAACTCTTGTCATATGTGGTAGTATAATTACCAGGGTTGTCGTAGAAACCTGTAGTTTTAGGAAAACATAGAGATGATGTGACAAAATAAAACTTGATTTTAGACTTTCTGAAGTCAGGAAAGATGCATAAAATTCGGCTTTCCGATTATCATTTTTACAGTTTTGGCTTTTGTAGTGAGGATACTGGATGAAAAATAAATGCTGCTAAATGTTGTTAAATCAATGTTCTGTGTGTTGTGTGATGTTTATATGGGTTTATATAGATATTGATACGTGTGAAGTTGATAGTCTCACTTTTATACTGGTTAAATCTCTTAAAACAGCAGAGGTGCCTTAGTTAGCAGTTAGCACTGTCACCTTGCAATTCCATGTTCTGGGGTCGATTCCCACCTCGGGTCTGTGTGCATGGAGTTTGCATGTTCTCCCCATGCTTGGTAGATTTGCTCCGGGTACTCTGGTTTCATCCCAAAGTCCAAAGACATACAGGTTAGATCACTGGTGTTCCCAAATTTCCCATAGTGTGTAAATGTGTGTGTGTGCCCTGTGATTGATTGGCACCCTGTCCAGTGTGTACACTGCCTTGTGTCCTAAGTCTCCTGGCATAGGCTCCAGGCCCCCCGTTTTTTGTGAGGTAAAAAAATCCATAGGAACTCACATGTTGGAAACGCATGTTTTTATACAGTATATTGGAATATTTATACAGATTTGTGGTAATTATTTGTTCATTTTTATATTTACCTCAAACTGGGACTTTTTTGTGCACAATTTGCAAGTGGTGCTCATGAATAATTGTGTGTGCAGTTCCCACAGTCGGACGCATCTTTCCCCCAAGTTTGTAGACATGTTATCTTTTGATTTTCAAGGTCTAGACATTTCACTTGCTGAGTATTTATGGGATCTGCAGTGGGCGCCAAGCCGCCTCAGCTGGGATTGTCATTCATGGATGTTGGGCTTTCTTTGAAACACCTGCACCATTCAAATGTTCTACAGCAGCTAAGAGTCTCATTACCACACTGTGTTTTAAATATCAATTTTAATGACTTCCAGGAATGAGCAGGAATTTCATCACAAGTCTTGGTTTGACTTCCCCTAGTGAAAATATTTATTCATTAATTTTTTTCATTCAAACCGTATACCTGTTCTACATTTTCTGTGAGCTCATATTCACACATTCTTGCGAACAAGAACGGAACATGAGGTTCCTTTGAGAACGTTCCTTTGTTTTGTTCCCCTCTAAAACAACTACCATAGCATTACTTTTAAAGTAGAATAATTTTAGCGTTTAGCATTACTTTTAAATAAAAACCTAATCAAATTTCCCTTAAAACTAAAGTGGATCTAGGTAATGGCAAGTATTTGTTGACTTGTTACTATATGTCAGCAACGATAGCACTGGCAATAGCATCTAATTACATTAACATTTAAATTGTCAACAGGTAATATACTGTAAGTTCTGTTGATTTTTTGTAGTTATTAATTTACAGTATTTACAGTATAATCTAGTTAAAAAAAACATATCTATGATAATTGTAGCTAAATATAATTTAGTATGTACAAAACAGACAGTAAGACCCGTGTTTCCTTGTATAATCCCCAGAGAAACATAAAACCCAGTCACATTGTCCTGAGATGAAAAATGCCAGAGCACGGTCGTCCATTTAAAAAAAAAAAAAAAAAAAAAGGATTCACTTCACTCAGTGCTGTGTAAATAATGTGCAAATCAAAAAACTTGTCAGTCACTTTATGATTAATAAAAACTTATAAGCATGTCATATAATACAATATAATTACAAATATTCCATGGTTATTATTTCTATATATCCTGACTGTATTTTTTTTTCATTTTTCTGGAATTACATAACATATTTAAATAATTAAATACTATGTATTTTGTAATAAATATAACTAAGCAGTTTCTCCCCACCATCTGTAAACGTATTAGTTACTGGAGTTATAGTACGTCACAGTAATATTTACGGTTCTCAGATTTAACCTGTATGTCCTCAGTTGGAGTTATGCCAGTATTTAAGCTGGGAAAGTTGCAGGCTTACAGATGTATTCAAATGTATACTCAATGTACACAAGCACTAATGTTGAATTCCCGACCTTTCCATTAAAATCATGCAGACAGTTACCTGTGTGTGGTTCATACCTGGTATCTGTGGTTGCTAGATACAGTATTTTCATATTTGGATGGCTTTAAATAGTATCTACACCACCACCTCTAAAAACAAGCACTTTTTCTGTGGACAATATGTTTAATTTGTTAAAGTGTGTAATTTAGTCCTGAAATGACATTCCACTGTTTTTTAAATTGTATTTACAATGAACTTCGGCATGGACAAACAGTGCAAGGTCCAAGGCCAGAATCTTGCATAACTTAGACATGTTTGGGTTTTAGGCAAACTACATTCTTCTATGCAGTTAATCAAGTAACCAAATCGAGTCTGAATACTGATGTGCATCTTAATAAGGTGGCGACATGGTAGTTTAGGGGTTAGCACGGTCGCCTCGCACCTCCAGGGTCCGGGTTCGATTCCCGCCTCAGGGTCTGTGTGCATGGGGTTTGGATTTTCTCTCCGTGCTTGGTGGGTTTCCTCCGGGTTACCATTGGACTACAGAGGTTCCTACTATCGATGGATAAATTGATATTAATGAGGTATTCAAAAGGCAGTGAGTGTACTGTAGATCCCATATCCTTACAGTATTTGACATTTTCTGCAAAATCTGCTTAAAGGTAAAAGCATTAACTGGTAATGCGAATCAGTCAGACATATGAGCCACATTTCCAACTAAACACCATTCCAGGGAACAAAAATGTACACTCCCTCTGCTAAGGTATTGAAGTAGGAGTTTGTTGAAACTGGGTGGAGGATAACACAAACCTGATATTTTCTTCATCCATGCATTCAACATGCTGCTATTTATACACACCAAACAACTTGTTGTTAAGACAGGGACCGCATCTCTGTTCTCTAAATCCGTCTAAATGAATACCAAATGGATTTTTCAGATGGAGAGCGACGAGAGAAGGAAATGAAAAAAAAGAGACCCTCAGCTGTTTCGAATCTCAAATGCAAATTACAGACGTCTCTTATTTCCAGTCATTCCTGACTGAGCTGTCGCCCAAGAGGCTCGTGCTCCTAACCTAAAATGACATGTCCATGATCCCAAATGATAATACCGTACCTTATTGTTCAAAGGGATACGCTCAGAGTTTGACTTGTGCAGCTTGAAGAATCTGGAGTTATAAACTCAACAATCTGAACAGTGGAAGAGGACTGGAAAAAATATATATTCCACTCACTACACTAACTTTATATGCACAACTATAAAATGTGAAATGTTGTACATAAACGTTCATGCATTGTAGTGGTTTTAACATTTTGAGAATAGTCCGAACCTTCTGTAATAACTTTAGAGCATCTGTGAAGGTTTAGGAAACTGCAATGATCCGGCCAGTAGTCAGGTCATGAACTATGTCTTATACAAACAAGCATGAACACCATGTCACAGTCGTGGACCTTTCTGGTTTTGTGTAAATGACTGCATTGTTAGAGCCATTTGCTTAGACCTTTAACTTCCTCACTAAGAAAAAAGCAGTGGAAAATGTTTTAATAAAAAGGTCAGTGATTTCTTTCTTCCTCCCTTGTTTTAACAGACCCCATAGTTTTATTTAGTTTTTTTTTTACTGCATCTATCTCTTTCAAATGGTTGAGACATCACTTTATGGTAAAAGTATGAATAAGTTCACAACAACAAAAAAAGTCATAAAGAACATCAAATGCTCAATCAGACTCAACAGCACAAATGCTTTTGGTCATTAGATTCCAGTCATTGATTATGGTATGCTTTGAAGCAATTCGAAATCCATACAATTTAAAGAATCAGCAACATCTCATATCTTTTTAGCACAGAATACCTCAACCGAGTGGTAAAGATGGCTGAATTAGAATAAGTTGAACACTTTAAAAGTACTCTACCAAAGAGGTGATCAGAACATTAAAGGGTCAAAGCACATGCCTGCAAAAAGATGATGTGTTTAGCAGTGCTCTGTAGTTTAACAGATATATACAGTAACTATAATATTTATGGGTCCAAGCACTGAAAACACAACCCTGTAGTGGTTCTTCTTCTTCTTCTTATTATTATTATTATACTTGAATAGAACCATTCATTTATTTATGTATAACGATATATGTGTTATATATCAGGCCATAAGCTTTTCAAATATACGTTGTCTTTTAAAAAGGTCTTTCAATAGTCATGGAAAATTTTTTATCCCCTAAGTAATGCAGATTGTTATCTAGTAGAACATTCTTAAGCTTTTTTGATATATATGGAATTAGGATTTTTCACAGTCCCAATTTAAAAGTGCTTTCATAAGAATTCCCCAGTAATGACCTAAGAAAACTGATGATGGCAAAGGAGGGTCATGAGTCAGGTAAGGTTATTTCAGCTATGATTTCTGTTGGCAAGTAGTTTTAAGACCACTCCGTAACAGTAAAATATTAATGATGTGTCTCTCTCTCATAAAAGCAATTTCATCTGGAATTATAATATATGTATATGTAATTATATTAAATATAATAACATAATTTTTAAAAATATAATTTAGATATTTATTTTAATTTGACCTTTTCCCTTCATTTCCTAAACAGCATGCACGTTATGCTATACAGTAGTACATAAGCTTTACAGATATAGTTCTTCAAGAAGATGTTTCTATAGTTAAGCAACTTTTTGTCCTATAAGCTAAGGTCTAGTTTGGAGCCATATCTGGTAGACGTTTTTAAGCATTCTTAAGTATTCTTCTTATATTGTTGAATTGTGTGAATTGCATATAATGTCAAATATAACAAGGAATAACATAAATATCATCTCTGAAATAAGAACCAAAAAAAGTTTTTTTTTTAGGATAAAACTGTTTAAAGTCATTAATAAATTACTACATTTTAAATGAAATTCTCAAGAATTGCTGTTTTTATTATCTGAATAACTTATATTTCCTGTCTATGTTGAACATTTTGCAGCTTGACAAACATGTATAGCACCTGATCTGGATATCTAATTTTCTAATTCAGTTCAAAAGCTTGTACTTGAATTTAAATGGGTAAATCTTTTACATGTGTTTTGAGATACAAAAACTACAAAGAGTAGCTCCTCCCGTCTGAATCTATCGATCCAAGTTTTACCAAGACATCTCTTTAGGCACACTGTATAATTATGGCAATGAAATAAAAATCTGAAAAATGTCCTGAGTGGCTAAAAATGAAAATTTTAATCAAATGGTTGGTTCCTTTGTGTATGACATCACTAAGGTTATGTACCAGTCTGTAACAAAAAGCTTTCAAAAGAAATATAAAGCACTTTTTAGAGTTTGAAAAGATTAAACGTTCTCAGATAAGAGTTGCTTATTTGTTCAGTTTGCATTGAGTCAGGATGCGGTGTCAATCGAGTATGAGTTTGCTCTGTTATCCACTATTTTAGCCTGCCATGCAATCAGCATTTCGTCCAGAGAAGCGGCTCAGTGTGAACGAAAGGCACAAACAATGCAAAAAAAAAAAAGAAAAAGAATTTCTGTACATCAATAAACAGAAAAAAAGGAATACAAATCTAAATTCTTTCTTTATTGCCCCAAATCAAATGCAATTGAAATCCCAGTTTTGCACAAGAAAAATAAAAAAAAATTCAAGACTTTAAACAAACTTACTTTTTTTTGTTTTAATCCTGCTTCTCTTAAACCATTTGTCCGGTGAGATGTTAATTCCAGCCAGTGAGAAAGAAAAGCAAAGTAAAATCCCAACTGTTCCTTTCTCTCTATACTCACTTAGACCTCATATCCAGGCGCACTGAGCTGATGTAAGACAACTCAAGAGTGAGAGACAGGAGAGAGAAAAAGCAGGAGAGAGACAGAGAGAGAGAGAGAGAGAGAGAGAGAGAGGGGAAAACTAACATTCTGAGGATTCTTGGGTACCCGCCAAAGTCCCAGAATTCCTTATGCTATACAGAAGGTTTCAATTAAGTCTGACTCCAGTGGCCAATCAGAGGACTTTTTTTTCCCCCTTGACTGTATTTTGATGGTTTAAGCAAATACTGAAAAGAGTATAACTCTCAATGCACAAAGTGTTTACAGAGAAAAAAAAGTAGGGAGGGATGTGAATTCCTTCCAGTTTCGTCTATTAGTCGTCGCTGCTATTCTGTGGAGGTTTAGCCGTGCTTCTACATTAAAAAAAAAAACTCGATGGATTTAGTGTAAGAAGTAAAAAGTCATACTGTATTTTCTTTCCATTCATAAATTGAATTGTCAATGATCAGTAAAGGCGGCACGGTGGCGTAGAGGTTAGCACTGTTGCATGGAACTTTCAGGTCCTGGGTCTGTGTGCATGGAGTTTGGCATTCCCAAATTGCCCGTAGTGTGTGAATGTTGACCCAAAGTCCTACCACGGTCATACAATGGTCACCATTGGCCTCCATGGTCCCTAGTTGGAGGTTCATGGATGGAATGATCATTAAAGTGGATCTAAATCTGCATCTGGATTTCTGAAAATGTTGGAAATCATCTGCTGACATTCAAGTCCATGTTGATATGATTGCGTTATGCACAGTAACTGCCAATGCTCATAAATTTATACCGGTCCAGAAGGTCCCAGGTTCAAACCCCACCGCCACCAAGTTGACCCTGTTTGGCCCTTGAGCAAGGCCCTTCCCCCTCAACTGCTCAGATGTTTAATGAGATAAAAAAAAAATTTTAGTCGCTCTGGACAATGTATAATATGTACATAATGTATAAAACTGAAATGGAAATGCTGTAGCACAGACCATGATTTATTCCCATTTCCCATTCTTCAGTAGTCCAGTTTCAGTTGTTCTGTGCCAACTGTAGCCTCAGATGCCTGTTTACCCCTGACGGAAATAGAGCCCGATATGCTCTTCTGTCGATTTATTACCCCCAAGCATTCTGAGATGCTTTTCTGCTTACTGTAGTTGTACAGATTGATTATTTAAAAGACTGTTGCCTTCCTATTAGTTTAAAACAGTCTGGTCTATTTCCTCTGATCTAAGATACCTATTGTGTGCCAACAAAACATTCCTTGCATCATTACATCACCACCACCACCACCAGGCTGAACTGTTGACGTGAGTTATGTTGGGTTCATAGATTTCACTCGTGCTGTTACACCAAAGTCTGACCATTTTAATCTGCTTGTTGGAGCAGAAATGGAGATTCATTAATAAGGCATTCGCCCACAGGTATGCAGCTCACTGGATGCTTTTAGTCTCTCACGTCACGTTGCGTGAACTCTACAAACTGTTGCATGCTGTACTAAAAATCAGTGTAACAAGAAGTTGATTATTATTCACCAACAGCAGCATGCCCTATTAGTCTTATACATAGGGCACCAATCCGAGCCTAATAACAAACAAATAATAATATATAATGTTAAATAATATACAGTAGTGTTAATTAACAATGAAAAACGTTCCGGTGAAACTTTTTTGTTTTTGTCTTTCCTTTAGCAATCACGATGACAATAGCCAGTCTGTTAGCATCTAGATGTAGAACAGGGCGGATGGCACTCTTTAGGGGTTTATATCCTGCTCTCTGATCGCAACAGTATGAGCAGGAGGTGAAACAGAGCGGTTGATTGTCTTCATGAGTCTTAGAGGGTACATGCTTTACCCTTTTTCCCTTGCAGGTTAGTAGC
This sequence comes from Clarias macrocephalus, assembly GCA_011419295.1. Lineage (NCBI taxonomy): Eukaryota > Metazoa > Chordata > Actinopteri > Siluriformes > Clariidae > Clarias > Clarias macrocephalus. Next base: position 217,067 of record JAAGKR010000063.1, read on the forward strand.
TGACATATGAAAGGAGAGAGCTGATTGGTGGGAACAATAGGGGAACCAAAAAAACCCATCCACATTTCTGCATAAGTAAATTGGAAAACTGGGGGAAAAGGCAAATTCTTTTAAATCTAAGGACAATGAATCAAGAACTGATTTTTGCTTGTAAATGTTCAGAAGCTACATACCATGTCTTAGTTGGATATTCGCTTACTGAATAATGTGTGCACAGTTAAGGTTTTATAGCTTCCTAAATGGTCTGGTTCCATTGTGGTATATTGGTTGCATGTGGCCTGGGTTCCATTCCTGATCTGGGACCCACTGTCAACCATTGGTGGGTTGTATCAGCCAGTACACCCCTAGTGCTGGTCCAAAGTCTGAAAAAATTGCAGAATGGTAGTACGGTCATGAGGGGCAACCTGGGATTCGTTGTAGCGACCCCTGAAATTAGTTGAACAAAAAAAAAGGGGGGGGTTATTGTCTAATTATATGGAACTGTTTTGTTTTGTTTTTGTTTTTTTTTTCTCCCAAATGAGATTCCTACTTTGTAAAATGAGAACTTTAAAGTGCACATGTACATATTTTATTCAATCAGTAATTACTCGTGATGCTACTGTAGGTAACCACCTCTACCCTCCTTACTGTCCCCTACCTCAAATTGCTATGAAGGCAGAGACTGAGATTGAACAAGCCTCTATTTGTCACACATACGGTGCCCCAAGTGCAGTCACGGTTAAGGGCCTTGTTCAATCTCCCAAAAGTGGCAGCTTGTTGGAGCTTGGTCTTGAACTACCGACTAGCTGATCACTAACCTAGAGCCTTAACCCACTGAGCGATTATCATCCCTGATCGGACAATATATTCTTAAAAAAAGTTAATGATTATGGGCAACTTAGTGGGTTAGTGGTCAGCACTGTGTCCTCGCACCTCCAGGCTCAAATCCCACCGGTGTGCATGGAGTTTGCACGTTCTCCCCGTGCTTGGTGGGTTTCCTCACACAGTCTAAAGACATGCAGATTAGGTCCATTGGTGTTCCTGTAACTTCGTACCCCGTCTAGAGTGTATGCCCTGGGATAGGCTCTTAAGATTGGGATATACAGTGTGTTGGGATGAATATGGTCACCTCCTATCTTTCACATGATCATCTTCTTCCCGTCCCAGACCTGTATCTTATGTCATCCATTTCTGTCACTGTATTTCTTTGCCTGTCTTCTTATCGAAAAAATTAAAAGAAAAGAAAAATATATGCTAGAAGTGTACCGTTACGCGACCTGTAATTTAAAATACTGGAGCGGATGCTTTTATGCACAGCTTTTGACCAATCAGAATCAAGAATTTAACAGAGCTTTGGAATTACTCAAAATGTGAAAAGTTTTTAAATGGATGACTGCAACAGAAGAGCAAAGATGGAGAGGAAAAGGGAAGGTGAAAGAGACAGAAGCAAAGACAGAGAGAGAGAGAGAGAGAGAGAGAGAGAGAGAGAGAGAGACGGTCTATGGGTGCACTTTTCCGAAATGGCTGTAGTGTGGCGGTGGTGGTTATGTAATCCCCGGCCAATCATAACCTCCCTCATAAACCCGGGCTGGAAAATCTTATTCCACTGAGCCACAGTCAGTGTCTCATGTGCAAAAAAAATCATACCTGTCAAACACCTACGTGCACACACACACACACACACACACACACACACACACACACACACACACACACACACACACACACACACACACACACACTTTTGTTGTACAATCTTTGTCAAGACTTTCTACTGATATAATTACTAATATACCTAAATAGTGAAAATCTACACTTAACCTTTAACTTAACTTCAGCAACCATTTCTTAAAAAGCAGAGACATTGTTGGAACTAGTAAAATGTTGTCACAGCGTCTTAACTATGGTATACTGTATTTTACTCCTCAGGGAAATACTATAGGAGTACTATAGAGTAATATGAGGTGTGTCATCATTTTATCCTTATTATATTATCTTGTATAAGACATTTAGTAATTCTAATTTGTAAACCACTTTGGTATATACAGAACATTTTGCATCCAAAAAACATGCCATGATGTGAGATGACATATGCCATGGCACATTATTATATTATATTATCCCTATGTTCCATCATGGTTACTAACGTATACCAAATCCATAGTAGGAAAAGGGTAAATGCAACAAAAGATATATTATATTATATTATATTATATTATATTATGATATTTATGATATATTATATTATGTCTATCTAAAACAGAAATTCTGTTTTCGTCACAGGCGTGTCACTGTGTCAGTAGGCAGCGTCATCATTAACTTTTATGTCGTCACTGAATGTAAAAGGAGGCAAAAACTGGTAAAACCCCGGATCAGACTGTAGAGCGACTACAGTGACGGCACATACGACAGGCAGAAGGAAGGGGTGCTGAAACATTGGAGCAGCGTGAGGTGTGGCAAGATGGCTTAGTGGTTAGCACTGTCGCCTTGCACCCCCAGGGTCCGGGTTCAATTCACACTTAGGGGTCTGTGAGCACGGAGTTTACATGTGCTCTCTGTGCTCGGTGGTTTTGCTTAGGGTGCTCCAGTTTCATCCCACAGTCCAAAAAAAAATTCTCAAAAAAGTTCTCAAATTGCCTGTAGTTTGTTCGTGTGTGTTTGCCCTGTGATGGATCGGCACCTTGTCCAGAGTGTACCCCGCCTTGAGCCCTAAGTCTCCTGGGATAGGCTCCAGGACCCCCCTCTACCCTGTATACAGGATAAAGCGGTATATAGTAGACGACAAGTCTGTTAAATCTCTGGGTCCTGATCAGAAGGTCAGCAGTTCAAGCCCCAGCTCCGCTAAATTGGGCCCTCGCTCAAGGCCACAGGTTCATACACACTGCTAAGTTCATTGCTATTATAGGACTGTGGACTTTTTGTTAAACACTCGTTTTGTGAGACACACCTGGGCTGATGGGGAGAGAGAGAGAAATATTGAATGTAAAGCCCATCGGACAGTAAGAGATTCACTTAATAAAAAAATGAACCAGCATGCACACACACACTTGCTTGCTCGCTCGCTCTTGATTGTGATTTCCAGGACATTGTAAATGATTTGCACAAATGAAGACAGGAAGTCATTTCATAAAGCGATCAGAGAGTATTTATTCTTTTCTTTATTATTATTGTTGAAAATATTGACCACGTTATTACAGTATCTCTCTTTGAACTTTGAATCGCCCCATATAGTTTGTTCATTAAAATCTTCATTTATCTTCATTAATCGATGGATCGTGTGTAGAGCTCCAGAGGGCAGAACATCGTGGTTAAAAAAACAACAAAAAAAAAACAGACATAAGGTGTAGAATGTTGTATAGCGAGCATCCGCTAGTGAACTTGAATGTCTCATTGTCCTGAGAAATTTCTACCTGTTACACAGTATGAATGATTGTTGGATTAAAAAAAAAAAACAAACAAAAAAAAACACAAAAAGGCCCTGGTGCCGAACATCAACATTAACCCATGTACCATTTTGATTCGATTATACTACATGACATTCATTCTTTCATTCATAGTAAACACATTCATATAAATTACATATGAACAATGACTAGCATGCATGTTCACATTCTAGGACAAAACAAGCATTCATATAAAAATAGGTTTTGCAAAATAAATAGATTGTTTTGGATTACAGGAGGTCAGTGGAGACCTCTTTCCTTCATTTTATTGCACTAGAATGTCACATTTCCTCCCAGCCTGATAGGAAGAGGGAGGCAGGAGGGGTAAACGGCTTCTCTATTGGTCTGCATGCAGCTTAAATTCCGTTTTTCACGTGTTCATGGATTCCGGTCTCATCGATGATCAAGGCTGGGTGGAATTCTTTACCCTGCACCAGTTTCTCCAGTCCCTGCGCACAAACAAAAAAAGAAAAAAAAGAAGAAAAAAAAAAAAGATAGTTCACTGTTAGTGACTTGCACAGATTTGAAACCCTGGAACTCCCATGATGCACCTAGACTGAAGGTGACTGAATGAAATCTTAGAGTGTGCAACGTTTCTTGGCACAGGTACTGTGTGTATGTAGAGTTAAGTTCAGACCATATTCTCACATGTAGATTACTGCACAGTGAAATTCTTTATTCTTTGTATTTCCCAGCTTTTCATCGTTGGTAGGCTGAGGTCAGAGCGCGGGTTATACAGCGGCCCTGGAGCAGACAAGGCCCAAAAGTGACCTTGACCTTCCAATCAGTAACCCAGAGCCTTTACACACTGAGCCACCCTTACTCAAGCGACCAAGAAACATCAAGAATTACAATTCTGGCCCCCAAGTGGCGCAGTCGTAAAGTGCTCACCCGATCACCCGGAGATCACAAGTTCGATTCCCGGGTGATGCAGCCGGAGGCCTAGAGAGAGCCGATTGGCCGAGCTCTCTCAGAGGGGAGGGATGAGAGGTACTTAGTGCTCCCACAGTAATCACGGTTCTACAGACAATCAGGGGCGTCTGTGAGCTCACGCAAGCGGAAGGAGCGGATAGCGCTGTCCTCCGAGTGCGTCATGCCGCCCGCAACGGTGGGTGTGATAGTCTTCCCAACTGAGTGGAAATAGTAGCCTTAATGTGATGTGGGCGCCCCCTAGTGATGGGGAGGAATTGGATACGACTAAATTAGGGAGAAAACTGGTAAAAAATCCCCCCACCAAAAAAAAAAAAAAAGAATTTAAATTCAGGATGGTTCTTCCTTTTAGCCACACGGCCATCCAGACGCAACCCTCCTTCCTTTTTATCCAGGCCACAAATAACCATTTAGTTACTATCAGTATTAATTCACCAACTAATATACCCGACCTTAAAGGGGTTAACGAAAGCCGACAAAATTCTTAGACGATATCTTTTTTGAAACAGCTCAGTTGGGAGAGCGTTAGACTGAAGATCTAAAGGTCCCTGGTTCGATCCCGATTTTCGGCAGCTCGAGAGGGTGGAAACCATTCAAGCATTTCACTGTATATCATATTGTGTAAAATCTGAACTTTATCACTCTGTTTATAATACTTATTATTTAATAATTTTTTTGTTGTTTTTTTTTTACCTCTCCTCCATAGGACACGAGTGGAGAGATCTCACATTTGATTGGCAGGTCAGTTCCATCCTTCAGACTGTAAAAAAACAGAGCATTAAAATCATTCAAATTAAAGGAACGAAAAAGAAAAAACAAAAGTTTAGTAGGTAAATAGATGGAGGAATCACAAAGATCTGTTCAGACTGTATTTAATAGAGTTGGTTATTAGAAAGCCCATTGCACTCGTGACTGAGCGAATGGTTGTGTATCAGTATCATGGGTGGACAAAACATTCGTTCGAGTATGCTGTCCTGTCTGATGTGATCCAATGAAGCACTAGCAAGGTCTAAGCACTAACAACTAACAAGCTACTGTATGAGTTGTGGTGTTCATGATGGTTTGTAGAGGTTTCTGGAGCATGAGTCCCCCTTTTTTTTTTTTTTTTTTTTAACTCCACAAGTGTTTAACTGCTTGTTGGCCTAGAAAGCAAGTTGCGCAACAGTTTTTCCTGCTGCACTTACTGTAAGACTGTATATCTTTCCACATCTGCTTATTTTCTTTATTTAAAAAATGGAAAAAAAAATGTTTTCAGAAATGTAGTACGTTCCAAAGAATTTGTGGGACTGAATCAGTTGGAGTGTTAAACACTGACATACTTCTTAAAGGAGTTTTGTTGTATATAAGGCATTAGGGGGTAGCTTTCTTTTTTTCATGTCCATCCTAATGAACCTGATTACCTACTGCTACTACTACCAAAAAAAAAGCTCAGACGTGTAATTTGTTTATAATGAGCTCGAACTAATGATCTGTCCACCCGTGGATATTTAAGAGATTACCAGAAGAACACTGATTTCACATAATCCAAAGTATGCAATTCCAGTCATCCACTGTACTGGTGATTAAAAACAAGGAGTTCTTTTCACTTGCCGTCGTTAAAAGTTTAGGAAAGAGAACTTGATTAAGAGTCAGATTGCACCATTTTGTTATGGTAGCGAATGAGCCGTGCCAACACCTTATGCGAAGCATGCCCGGCGCCCTCTCCCCAACATGCGCCCACGCCCTCTGCCCGTTAGCGTCTACTGTCTGCATGAGAACAAGTCGCGGGACAGTAGGCCGAGAATACCAACCTTCACCGCGCACCGGGAGAGCCGAACTCTCCCCGCCTCCTGAGCTGGATTCTCAATCACCTACTGGTTGTTAAACTAGTAAGGGAGAAGCGAAAAGCCCCATCACCATGCACTACTATAGAACCACAGAAATAGTTACTTCTTGCAGCCATCAGCTGTGTGTGCCCCTGCTGGTCCATGTCTAGAAATGTTACAAAGGAAATAAAAGTGTGAAATGGGTGGCCTGGGCTGTGAACCACTGCACATACTGTACAGTGAGCACAGAGCAAATGCAGCCTTCCAGCATTCAGATCCGTCATGCCCTCCTCGGAGCGCAACACACGACCCTGCGGAACACTGAGGCATGTGCAACTGATTCTGATTTGTTTATTTGTTGTGTAACAGGCGTGCATTTGTTTGGTTGTGGCAACAATAGGCAGGTATTTGTCTGTTGTCCAAAATGTTTGTATTTGTTTATATGTTGTCCAAAATGTTCGTACATGTTTATTTGTTGTACGGCGTGTTTGTACTTGTTTATTTGTTGTACAATTAATTTGTAGTTGTTTATTTTTTGTGTACAAAAATGTTATGTTTTTGTGTCTTTTGTTGTTCAAAATGCATTTGTTATCCAAAATGTTTGTGCTTGCTTATTTGTTGTCCAAAATGTGTTTGTTCATTTGTCATCCAAAATGTTTGTATTTGTTTATTTGTTGTCTAAAATGTTTGTATATTTGTTTATTTGGTAGGCAATTAATTCATCTTTGTTAATTTGTTGAGCAAAAGCCTTGTATTTGTTTAACAATCAATTTGTATTTGTTTTTTTTTTGTTGTTGTATAAATTGTATGTTTTATTTGTTTTTAAAAATACATTTGTTTATTTGTTTGTTGTTCAAAATGTTCATATTTGGTAATTTGTTGTCCAACAGCCTGATATTTTTGTTTGTCTGTTTGTTGTCCAAAATGTTTGTTCATTTGTCATCTAAAATGTTGTCGAAAATATTCATATTTGTTTATTTGTTGTCTAAAATGTTTGTAAATTTGTTTATTTGCTAGACAATTCATTTGTCTTTGTTAAGTTGTTGGGCAAAAGGCTTGTATTTGTTTATTATTGACTAAAATGTTTGCTGCCTTCTGTGTGTAAATAAGAGCCCGTCGCGCACCTGGGTATAGCAGGCACGCGGGTTCCGTTCTCATCGATGAAGTGCCCGCCTGCATTGAGGATCCAGCGGTGGTGCAGGGACATGAGCGACTGGCGTGCGGTCGTGGGATTGTCCTTCCCATCCTGACTGTCTGCATTCTTCAGCGGAGAAAACTCATCCTCTCTCAAAACCTCGTACACCACGAACCTCCTGAAACGTACAGGACACGTGATGCTCGGAGAAATGGACTACACTTCAAACACACCACTTCATAGAAATGTCACAGATGCTGGTGAGTGGCATCAACGCAGTACATGCGCCCGCTCCACTCTCCAGAACCAGGAAGTTTCTATTTATAATAAAACAGCATAGAGGATGACATGCATGTTGGTTTTTCCTAGAGTGTTTCTGAAGCATTTCTCCCAGCAGTCTTTTCTTAGACTCAGACAGGGTACAGAGGAAAGGAAAAAAAAGGAAAAAAAACCTGATGGAAGAAAAAACAGGCACTAACTTGGCGAACTGGAAGATGTCGAACACAAATTTTTCCATCTTGATTCCGTTGGGTTTGTCGGGGTTGACCTGCTCGCCTCGTGCGTCCACGTAGGGGATTTTCTTCCGAGCCACATGGTGCTGTAGCTGAGGCTCATGGGTGCTGAAAGACAGAGTGTCGAAAAGGCGAAAAAGAAAGATAAATAAGGGGAAAGAGAAACATGTTCTTTCTATTAGAATATCATATGAATTACACCGAGAGCGCACGTCTGGAGAAACCATCACGGGTTTAAAATACCAGACTGAAAGTGCAGATGTTCCTTTCTCGCCTTTACCTCATACTTTCGGTCCTGCTTAGTGTTTAAACGACGGCTGGAAACTTCAGTTTTATTTTTAAGCTCGCACTCACTCGATGTATTCAGGTGACGCTAACGAAAGGAAGAGCGGAACAGAGCGATGTACGGTGCTGAAGCAACTCACTTGACGACGGCTTTGAGGAAGGGAAGGGAGAAGAAATGATTGGCCACGTTGCCGGCGTTGAACATGAGCCGGCCGTCTGCGGCGCGCTTCTGGGCCGTCGTTATTGTGATCTCGCTGTACTCCACTACTTGGTACTGTCCGTCGACCTTACAGACCACGCCCACTGCCTCGGTCGGGTTGGTTTTGTCCACCACCTGCAGAAGGAGAAACAACCAGGAGGTGAGCCGTGAGAATGCGGAGCAGGACAAAGTGGGTTAAATGGTAGAGCGAGCACCACACTGAACACTCTCTCTCTCTCTCTCTCTCTCTCTCTGGTCACTTTTATTGAGGCTACAGTGTTCTTTGATTGGAAATTCCATCTTGTTCTCTCCATGCCTGGAGCCTACATTAAATTAAAACAAGCTTTAAAGACATGGAAGAAAAAACAAACAAACAAAAAAAACATAATCCTTCTGGGAGTCACAAATTACAAGTTATTGGTTGATGATGGGTTCGCGTCAGAGCAGGAGACACCGAGCTGAAGGCTAAAGCCACGCAAACTGCAGGGTTTCCAAATTACAAAGGGTGGGTGGGTTCGGGTCATAAACTCGCTGTTTAATTACGAGTCCAAGTCTGAGACTCATAAAGAGTTTAAACTCTAAACTTTTGAATTTGTGCATAGTTTCACAGCCTTAACATGATGGTCAACGGTAATGTTTTGTGCTCCTTCCTCATAAAAACACGATTTAACACAAGATATTTTCCCAGATTTTCAATGCAATTTCAAAAACACTTGAAAAATATTAGCATGAAAAATATACAAAGAACATGTGAAGTCATTTAAGGTCATTCTTTACAAAGAAGAAGAAGGAAAAAAAAGGACGAGAATCAGGTCATATGTAAAAATGAGTGCTTTAAGTCCTTAGTGTTTTGATATACAGTATAACATGTCTGGATTTTAGTAGTTTTAAAGGGGACCTCACTCACTCATTCACTCACGCAGGGCACGAGGTGAGGTACACCATGGATGGGGTGCAAATCAATTTGGGAACATCAGTTAGACTTATCTGCATGTCTTTAGACTGTGGGAGGAAACCAAAGCACCTAGAGGACATTCACCAAACACGGGGAAAACACACAATCTTCATGCACACAGACCCAAGGCGGGAATCAAACCCGGACCCTGGAGGTGCAGGAAGAAGAAAAAACAATCCTGATCTTTTCCCATTTTGCTATTGGCCAGAGCTTAAACAAACAAATCAGACTTTCACCATATTGTGAACTTGTATACCAAAAGACTCCTCCCTGGCTCAATGCTCAGCTCCGGCCAATTCTGCTAAACTCCACCCAGTTCTGTCCAGGTCCGCTAAACTCCACCCAGTTCTGTCCAGGTCCGCTAAACTCCGCCCAGTTCGGTCAGGTCTGCTAAACTCCACCCAGTTCTGCTAAACTCCACCCAGTTCTGTTAAAACACCACCCAGTTCGGTCCAGGTCTGCTAAACTCTGCCCAGTTTGGTCCAGGTCTGCTAAACTCCGCCCAGTTCTGTCCAGTTCTACTAAACTCCGCCCAGTTCTGCTAAACTCTGCCCAGTTCTGCTAAACTCCGCCCAGTTCTGTCCAGGTCCGCTAAACGCCGCCCAGTTCGGTCCACTTCTGCTAAACGCCGCCCAGTTCTGTCCAGTTCTGCTAAACGCTGCCCAGTTCTGTCCAGGTCTGCTAAACTCCGCCCAGTTCTCCTAAACTCCGCCCAGTTCTGTCCAGGTCCGCTAAAAGCCGCCCAGTTCTGTCCAGTTCTGCTAAACGCCGCCCAGTTTGGTCCAGGTCTGCTAAACTCCGCCCAGTTCTGTCCAGTTCTACTAAACTCCGCCCATTAATGCTAAACTCCGCCCAGTTCTATCCAGTTCTGCTAAACTCCGCCCAGTTCCGCTAAGGCACCATTATTAATCAATAATCAGTTTTTCCCATTAAACTAGACATTACAAAAACGCAGTAATAAGTCACAAGATTATTCTTTTTGTCGACAAGTAAGAACGACTTTGACGCATCTGTACAAACCACAAGGCAATCGAACAGAGTTTTCTCTTTTCATCGAGCCACTTCTTCTTCTTTTTTATTTTTTTTTAAACAACCTTCCTCACTGACGTGGCGGCTGCTCTTCCACACGATACCGCTAACTGACAAACGAGGAGCGGTGTGGTGAAAAAGAATGTGAAAATGACGGGGGTGCACAATCTAATAAAGGTTTAATTAGAGTAATCTCGTCACAGCTGTGCTCGGAGCAGGCATGTGGAAACATTCAGGATCGCTAAGAGGAACGCTTCCTGCTCATTCGAACGATTAGCACAGAGTCTTAACCTCTACAAAAGAACTACAGCATTTCAAATGGAAGCACGGACCCGGGTGCTCGTTTCTTTCCAGATGTTTTGTCATTGACTCGAGGCTTTGGCCAACAGCTGTTCATCACTTGGTGAGAGTTGGGTACATGACAGATATTTTGGGTCCACATCCGAGCAGGGGAAGCTCGAGCCTACTGAGTTTTGTGTTGAAATCCTCTCCTGTAAGACTTTTCCATGTCCTATCCAGTAAACAGCTTTGTTTTTAGATCTAGTATTGGTTACCTAGTATTTCTCTTTAAACTGTCAATAACGTAGAAGGATAAGGGATTACTGTAATGTCTTTTTCCGTTCGTATCCATTGCTAAACTCAGACAAATTAGACAAGTGCAAAGCGATCTTGCAGAGGAAGCGGATGAGACGAAGATAGAAAGGAGCCCTAGAAATGACTCCATCACAGAAACATCCTAGAAATCATAGAAATACGTATTTTAGTAGCAAACTGCCCCATCTAGTGAGCCTTAGAAGGGGTGCAGGGTATGTTTATTCATTTATTATTATTTTTATTTGAATAAAAAACAGACCACGCTTTACGTTCACTAGCAAGCTTGGAGAATGGATGCACGACTTTATAGACATGATGGATAATTAGTTCCTGCACAAATCATGCTTTTGATTGATAGAGGGGGAGGAGGAGGAGGAAGAGGAGGAGGAGGGTGAAATCCAATTACTTATGAAAAAATGGTGCCGTAATTATTAAACGATAATTATTATGAACTTACCATTAAATGACTCATGTAAAATCCCCAGATTTAGGATTGTATATGCTCTCAGAACATTGTGTACATGACATGGTGTTATGGTATAAAATAAGGGTTGCCAGATTGGCGTAACCGCACAAATGAACCGACTACAAACCATATTATCACGACTGTTGTTATAACACACATCGGAACTGGGTCAGTCGGTTCATTCAGGAGCTTCCACTGTTGTACACTGCTAATGACATTAAAATGTCGAACACACCTCTCCTCGAAATGACACAGCTGGCACAGTGCCAAGTTTAAAGGCGCTCCAAATTAGTGACGAGTATCCTTCACGGAGTTACTACAGTGCTTCAGCATTCAGTTCCAGAAAAACGATCGTGTCTTCTGTACAGCTCTGTCCGGGAACATAAATCATTAATCCAGCCAAATGCAGAAAACGTATACGACAGGCGTTCAGGTCAAACCGGGACTTTTGTGATTGTGCAGAAAGGTAGAAGGATTTCTTAGGACTGCCTGTTTCGTGTTTGAAACAGTGGCCTCCCAGGAACTCCTTGACTGGAATTTCCTTGAATTCAGCCCCTTGAAATTTCAACGCTCATCATCATTGTGAGAAATGTCATCACAATTAAGGTCCCGGTTTGACTTGAACGCTCCTCGTGAGTAACTACACAGCGTGAGGCTTCAGAGTGAACCAACCAACCAACCAAACAAACAAACAAACAAACAACCACGACTCCATGTGCCGGGTGTTCCGCAGGGTGGGAAGGTTAAAGATGGTGACTGTACGAGAACAGAATGTATGCAGTTCGTATTAACAGAGGCGCTTATTACGGAGACGTTTAATTACACCCGGAGAACTCGCACGACCTGTGTGAGGCCGCTCACCTTGGCACCGCAGTCCGCTCCCTTACGCACGCAGAACCCGACGAAAGCAGGATCGGCCACCTTCACCAGGATGTTGTCCACGCAGTAGATGTGGACGTAGCCGATTCCTCTTCTCTCCATGTCCTGGACGATCTTGTACACGCCCAGCGCTCGGTACAGTCCTCCGTTGCCGTCTGAAACCACAAGAGCGTGGAGGTTTTCAATAATGATCGCTGCGTAAGAAACTAATCAGGCACTCTTAGTAAATGTGTAAGACTCTCGGGAATAAATGTAATCTTGTGAAAGGTCAAAAACAAATCCCCAACTCGTTCATCGCTTCCTGTTGTGTTTTGCTTGTGCAATTCAGCTTGTTTGCTGCAAATGACCTACACCACACCTGCAAACTGCATGCATGTGTATGTACAGCTTTATATTGCATGCTTCATACGACTCCAAATATATCACAAATAATGCAATCTTAGGTCCTAGCAAATATAAATAAAATATACACTTTATTTATTTATTTATTTATTTATTTATTTATTTTTTACACAATGCTTCTACCTCATGACATCCTTTCGCCAGTTACAGCCGGCGTAACTACACCAAGTGCATTCCTCATGAATCATCCGTCTCTGAGTCACACTCTGCATTTTCACATTCTTGCCAAATGACAAAATAATGATTTTCATTTTCCTGATCATTAAATTCAGCCCGGTTCAGTGTGTGTAAATCGTTCCGCGTGCTACAGTACGTCATCCTGTGATGATCTGTGTACCAAAAAAGCCTCGACGCTCAGTGAGATCACCTTAATCAGGGAAGATCAAAACAGAAACATAGGGAGTATAATACGTGTCATTTTTTTATTTATTTATTTATTTTTAACACTGATTATAAATGTCCGGATTTAATTTGATTAAACTTGATTAAAGCACACATTTACCAAGTGCAACACCTTGAATATTATGACCCGCAGGAATTATGCTTTTATACTTTTTTATATTTTATATATATATATATATATATATATATATATTTTTTTTTTTTTTTTTCATTTTTAAAACCAAATGTAATCAATTCCTTAAGGCTCTGTTTACTTTACAAGCCACATGGTTCAATTCAGATTCTTTACTCATGTCATGACGGTTCACGTTCGTAATTACGCATTGGCCCTAAAATAAGGGGGCAGTGGTGTCTCAGAGTGCGAAGGCACCGAGTTACGAATCGGAAGGTCGGCGGTTCGAGCTCAGGTTGCTACTGTTGGGCCCTTGAGTGAGGCCCTCAAACCTGTCGGCTTCAGGGGCACTGTGTCATGGCTGACCCTGTGCTCTGACCCCAGTTACGCTGGGATATGCGAAGAATGAATTTCACTGTGCTGTGATGTATATGTGACAAATAAAGGCTTAAGGTCTGATGCGGACGTGTCCGTCCTCTGTGTTTCATTGTTACGTCTTCGTTTACGTTATCGAGGTTCAAACACGTCGCTCACTCATTTCTAACAATAGTTATAAGTAAAAAGGGCTTGGGATTTCTCTCTGGAGGATGGAAAGCAGGTCATCAGCTGGATTTGCGAAAAGCCTCGATTTAGCTGCTGTTGTTGTTTTTCCGCAGCTATTGCTAGAACGGATATGAAATCCCAGCACTGACTGATGACGTGATGAAAAGTCATGTCACATTGATTTGCGCGTTCGCATTCAAGTCACTTGACCGCTTATTGGATATTTATCCGATCTACAGTAGGCATGCATACGTAATGTGATCAGACCAAGTTCTGATTCAGATTTGTGCATTCAGACAACCCTGTATACCTTTAATTAAGACACTTCAGGCTGGTAGTGTGAACGCAGCCTATTAAGTCGGCTTCAATTCCAGCTTAAAACATTACAATGTGTGAAAAAGTTAAAGAGGGGGGGGGGGGGGTCAAAACTTATGCACGGCACTATTAAAACACAGAGTTTAGTTCACGAAATAGTGAAGGTTCACCTGGTGCCATGGAGAGTTTGCCTTTGCCTTCGAGTATGATCTTGCCGCTGAAGTCCATGGCGGGAAGCATGCCTTGCTGGAAGAATATCACGTTCTCCTTCTTCAGCCCGAAGTACTTGTGCTTGGAAAAGAACTTTTCCGTGGACCCCATTGTTCTGCCGCTCGTCATGATGTACCTGATAAAAAAAAACGTCAGAAACTGTTATTACTGTACTTAAATAGTAGATATGATCACCTTTAATGTGTGTGTGTGTGATCACCTTTAATGTGTGTGTGTGTGTGTGTGTGTGTGTGTGTGAGAGAGAAACCCTCAGGAACAACATTTCAGACTGTAACATTAACATCATTAACAGCTTTCCTCATTCAAAGCGTAACTGAATTGCTCAACTATTTCTGACTGAATGCTTTTATTTCCTTAAGTGTGAAATCGCACGAGGTACTGGGATGGTTCAGAAATCAGACACACAGCAGGGCCTGACAGCATGCTGCTCACACGTCAGCCTCGATTCAATGTCCACACCATTTTTATAACCGTCCTGCTGGGAGGATTTTAAGAAGGAAAAAAAAAGGAGGAAATGTACAAAGGGAAATAAAAGCTGGCACGAAGATGCATGTTTAAAACTTTCCCTAACAAAACTTTACAAACCCTCCGAACTACAGGGGACAAGAGATCACCAGGGGCGACCCGATACGGTTAATATCACCACACCTAGACACCAATTCGATTCGTATTGTGATTCCGTAAACATCATGATTTTATAATATCCACAGAACTCTAAAAAAAAAAAAAAAAAAAAACATTCGCACATAATTTGTTCCCCTATAATAATAATACATAATATATAGTAAAAGAAACATCATTTCTCAAATGCAAATGAAAAATAAAATGTAAAATATTTTACAAAAAATAAATTTACAATTTTAAATACATAAAACTTAAAAAATAATACAAAAATAAATAATAATAATAATAATAATAATAATAATAATAATACTCTAAATAAATAAAATTTACTCTAATAACTACAGTATACACTTATTTAATTGAATTTTTGTTCTTATATTTGACTGCACCGTTCTTATTCGGTTCAGCACCCTTCTTATCGCATTATGTGTCGTTTCCATGGTAACAGCTAATTCACAGGTAGAGAAACCATGCGTGACTGCAGATACAGTATGGTGATGTTTTCCCAGAGGAGACTTTTATTATGTATTTTTGGAAGGAGTCTCCAGTGTCAACGTTTGGTAACATGTTGTAAGCTGCATTAGGACAATGAAATATGTTCTAAAGTTAAACATCAAAGGGTTACTCTTAACTCTTAACTTTGTTCAAATATGCTGTATAATATAATATAATATAATATAATATAATATAATATAATATAATATAGCACCACTAAAACACATTCTACATGGCAATAAATAAATAAATAAACTAGCAACATCATGTCAAGTTTTTTTTTTTGTTGTGTGTTGAGAGAAACAAGAACATTTCTTTGCACAGTCGCTAAATCAATGTAATGAGACACGTCTTCACTAGACCGTCCGTACAGTGATGATGATGTAATGCTCCTCACCATGGGATGCAGCACTCGGTGCCGTACTGCTTCTTCGCGAGCTGCTCCAGGCGGATGATGCGCTCAGCCTGGATCTGGAACAGGGTCTTGTGTGACGGCAGGCCGACGTCGTACATGCCTTTCGGGTATGCGACTCCCAGTCGGGTTCCCTGTCCTCCAGCCAGGAGCAGAGCTGCCACTTTATTCTGGGCTACACATCGCAGACCTGCGGACACGCGCGATAGCTCTGGTTACGTTTCTGTTTCAATAATGAATTTATTAACTTAAATTAGGAACGGCATTTTGTAAAGCTTGTCTTTAGGATGAACAAATCCAAGCAGGCAGAATCTTATCTTTAGGCCTGTGTTTCTTTACAAGTATCTTATTTCTCCTACGAGCTCTGCGTGTTGAATTGTAGGAAGGCACACCCTGATAACGTATCACACTCTTATCTTATATAAACTGCAGGCAGGTTTATCATCTCCTAGTCGTCTTTAACCTCTAGCATACAATATAGCTTTGGGTTAATCCTTCCTCATACGCAACAAACACAACAGCAGCACGCGCTGGGTGGGAAACGGACCCGGTCAGTCTGACGCTAGACTCTGAACTTTAGTAGGAAAAAAAAAAGATTGATTAAGTCTTAAACAATGCTGAATGACCTCATAAAAAAAATAAAAACTACACTACGTCAGTACTAACTAGAAGCAGATGTTTCTCCTCCCAAACCATACTAACCCTCATAAGGCACTGCTTTTTTTTTTTCTTTTTTCTTCATCAATCTGCAAAACTCATCAGTAACATCAGCAGCCAGTTAGAGTTCAAACAACAACAACAACAAAAACGAACTGCGACCTCTAACCTTCCTCCTCCCAATCTTTGAGAGACTCTCGGTCTCTCGTGACGCTGCCCAGAACCTCGCGTGGCACCGGCTCCATCCTCTCATCCACCTTCTCCTGCTTGGTTTGACCAGACATCTCCATGGCCCTCTTGAAGAACGTGTTGATCTCCTGGAAGTCCATAGCCTGGAGCTCTTGAGCCAGCTCTGTCTGTTCCTCAGGACTCAGCTTGTCCCAGAACTGCAGCAGATGTGACTGGCCGGCCTCCGCCAGCCTCTGAGCCAGTTTACCAGTCTCCATGTTTGCGGGGTGAAATCTGCAAGGATAAAAAGACATATCTATGAAGACATGACTACGGATACAGATATGGATGTCTTTTATATGGGATATGAAGGACGAGTAGAGCACAGATAAGGTTAAACGTTTGTCCTGAGTTCCTGGCATGCACATGGCTTTATTACCCTGAGCCATTTTTTTTTTATGATAGTAAAGTGCTGTGTTTATGTGACGTGCTGTTTAAGGACAGTAATAGCAAGACAGAAGATTATTCAGACTTTCAAGAAGACAAGCTGATCTAAGACGTACACAGCGTTCACATATTTGGAATGATGATGCGATTGCTTTGACCATGGCTCGATATTAATTCATAAAAACGGTTGTAAGAAATAAAAAACATGCAACACTATAGAATAACAATAAATAACACCAAGATACTGGTTCTATAGGATTATACCACAGCAAATTTGCCTTTCACCGTTTAGCCATTCATATGAGGGGCGTTCAAGTCAAACCAGGACTTTTGATTATGCACAATAGCAGGACTAAAAACTGCCTTTATTCCTCTATATATAATCTCCTGCTACACTAATGCACTTCTCCCAGCTTTTCACTAGTGCTTGGATACCATTAAGGTGAAAATGTTTTCTCAGTACAGTGCCGGAGCCATGACCTGATCCGAGGTCGGGACAGTACGGGAAATGTGACAATAACACCCAGCCGAATTCCTGCAACGTGAATGATGGTGTGTACAGTTCCCACGATTCATACAGGTTTTATTCCTACAGCACATTTAACAATGGTCACTCTCGCAAAGCAGCTTTACAGAATTAAAAGCAAAAATAAATACAAGAGGGTTCTGCGCACCCTATAGTACTTGGGCTCTAATAAAACTGACCCCAAATTAAAAAAGTCCCCCCCCATCAGCAGGTTAACTATAGCCCCATATCAAACCTCCCCTTTATCTCAAAGATCTTGGACAAAGTTTCCGCACAGCAACTTCTGTACGTTCATATCTACTGTACATAGGAATAACATTCATGCAATGTATAGTATCAGTCAGGATTTAAACCTCACCCTAGAACAGAGACAGCGCTGGCTAAAGTGCTAAATGACCACAGACGTTCCCAGATGCTGCCTTCAACACCGCAACTCGGTAACGAGTTATCCGTCTATTCTATTCCACTTGCTGAATGTCCACAGGATCGACTGCATCGAGCTTCAATCATGGAACGTCTGCACCATTCAAATTCTGGCTAGTCTTCTGACCGTGTCCATCTGTTTCACTCCTTCTTCATTCAGGCCACATTTTGTCACAATGTCAGTTTGACTTAAAAGCCCGTCATTGGTAGTTACATTAAGTCAGGTCTTTATTGCTTCTTACTATTTGCTACTGCCACTAGAAACCATCCCTCCCGACCCAGCCTTTATTTTTTTTTTTGCCTTCCTTGAGCGCAATTACGGCAATGCAGCCTGTTTAATGTGTCCGAGAAACCGGAAAGTCCTCCGTCCTGAATGCATTCCTGTCACAAAGAGCTACAGTCACTACAGACTCCCGCCGTGAGGGTTACTCTCACACAAATCTTCAACATTTAAACATATATACATACGCCTTTTTCTGAAAAACGCAGTACCGCTTTTAAAACATTATTTATTTATTTATTTATTTATTTTAGATGAACATATTTAGGGTTTAGGTTTTTTTTCACCACAACTTGGGAAATATAATGAACTGAATTTTAAATGAATTTAACTATACAAACATGCCTAAGCAATTTTATTTTTAATGGTCACACAGGCAAAGAAATAGCACAGATACACACAATCAGATGTTGTTCTGGTAGTTTTCGGTTGTTATTACATGACCGAATAAATAATAATAATTTGCTCATTTTGATAGCAATAAATATACACACTATAAAAGTAACAATAAATTCCGTTCTACCAGACGTATCCCAAAACACAAATGCACAGTATGATATCCGAAGCCTCCTTGCATATTATAATTTATATATCGTTGTTGGCCTTTCGTCTGCTCCCGCCGAGGGATCGCCACGGAGGACCATCCGATCCGTTTTATTCCCATGATCAAACCAATGATCCAATCGTTCTGCATGGCAGACCACTGAGCCAACTTATTATAATGTATACACACATTTTTTAAAATAGACATCACCATTGAACTATGCTGTGTTGCCGGCACAGATCTGTGCTGTTTGGGGTTTAAGGGTTTTAACAGATACTGTACCTGTGATTAAAATGACACCTCCCTAAACCAGCTTCTGTTATACAGTACAAAGCCAAAAAAAACCTCCTTCTTTCCAATCAGACTACATTTGAGGATTCACCGGGTATAAAGATGCAGTGTGGCACCGTTTATATATATATGTATATATATATTTTTTTATCACAACAATTATTATTCTAAGAATGAATGAAAGGTAACTACACTGGCACTCTGGCATGTTGGTGTTAAGGGGGCGTGGTCATGGTTTGGCATTCTGTTCTTGGGGGCGTGGCCTGTTGACAAGGTAATCACAGCTTCAGCGAACACATTACAGGGTTTAGACTAAATTAGATTAGATTAGATGTGGCAGCTTTAACACTCATTAAGGAGCTTTACTTACTGATAAATCAGCAAATAGATAACTATTGTAGGATTGTAGATTGTAGAAGAGACACTAATAGAACATCCTAACACGGAAGAAACGACAGAGAGAGAGAGAGAGCGCGCGAGAGAGAGCGCGCGCTTAGAGTAGAGTAGTAGCTGGTGCACCCATGTGTTCTGCAGGAAGCCATGTGCTCTAAAACCGCGCGAATGACTTTCAAAGAAAATTATATTCCTACCTCATGTGTAGTTGCAGAAGAATGTCGTTCCTTGGTGTTTTCACTCGTAACTCGCTTCCTTTTCTAACGACAGCCTCGCAGCTACATCAGTTTTACTCCAGCGCCTCCACCCCCCGAGCAAAATCCGCCTCCCGCTTCCGTCACTTGACGTGGCACCGAAGAACAAGCGCCATCATCGTCATACCCGTAAGACGAATAAATCCCGCCTCCTCTCTTGTGATTGGCTGAGAAATGAGGATTTAAAATATTCACCAACCATAGAGAAGAAGGAGGGGCACTCCCAGCCAATAGCACCGAACCAGGAAGCGGGATGTGTACACATCAAAGCAAAAATAGAAACTAATTTAAATTGCTCTGGCAACAATGTATTTTATATGGAATGAATTTTTTTTCTTTCTATTTTTTTCTTTTAAACTTTCATGCCAATAACGCGCTTCTGAACTGAACTGAATGAACTGAACTATTCTATAACCTTTTGTGCCTATAATTCTACTGAAATAAATACAAATAAAAATGTAATATATATATATATATATATATATATATATATATATATATATATATATATATAAAGTTAGATATTTTGTTTCGTCCACAGAATGAGAAATAAAGCTTTGTTTCCTTTTAAAAGGTTACAGTCAAGATAAGATAACGACGTGTTTTTTTTCTTTCTATTTTCCCCTGGGCAATAATATAAGGAAGGAAGTACTTTACAGAATTTTCTAAATGGTATTGTTCCTTGCAAATGATTTTTAACACTTTAACATAGATTTAATGCAAAGTTTAATACCTTTACTTTTTGCAAAAAAAAAACAGGGAACCTTAGATAAACCTGCATGCCCACGTGCAGGTACACGGTGAGGGGTTATTGATGATGATGGCTACTGCCTTACTGTACAAATATCACCCATCATACATCCACAACACTGCCAATAGAATTACGTTTTTTTTATATACTAGAGGCCAGGCTCGATTCCCATCCCTGTGTGCATGGAGTTTGCAAGTTCTCCCCGTGCTTGGTGGGTTTCCTCCGGGTACTCCGGTTTCCTCCCACAGTCCAAAGACATGTAGGTTATGCTAATTGGCGTTTCCAAAATTGCCCGTAGTGTGTGAATGAGTGAGTGAATGTGTGTGTGTCTGTGCCCTGCGATGGATTGGCACCCTGTCCAGGGTGTACCCTGCCATGTGCCCTAAGTCTCCTGGGATAGGCTCCAGGCCCCCCTGACCCTGAATACAGGGTTAAGCGGTATAGATGATGAGTGAGTGAGTGAGGTTTACTTGACGCTAGCTACTGTTATAGTTGGTGAGGAACGCCTGTGACACAGGCGCAGTATGATATAAAAGTTGATTCTGATGCTGCCTAGGGCCTACCTGTGCCAACACCAGCAATTAAACAAAATTAATGAATATATACAGTATATATACTATATATACAGTATTCAGCTATAAAATAGTATGGATTTATCACCCTGTCAACCAAGATGAGTCCAGGTTCCCTGATTGTGTCAGGTTTCGCCGTCATGGAGTTTTTCATTTGCTACCCTGTTGCCTTTCGGTTGCTCATTCAGGATAAGACTGATGAACTCTAAGATGCATCCAGCTTTCCCAAATTAATCCAATGTTAAAATTTCATTTATAACCATTAGTATAGATGTATGATTTGTTTTATTTACTCATTGACATACAGTATAACTTTAAAACAACAATCATTCATGTTCACATCTGGAACATGAATGATCCTCATGGCCACGACATAATATCTCATGTCCATGCATTATACTAATTTGTACCCACACCCTAGTAAGTCACGTCCACAACATGGTACCTCATTTCCTCGCGTTAGTACAGAGCCCCTCTGGTGACGTTGGGGGAAAAGATATTGACCATGACTTACTAGGGTGTGTGAACAAAATATTATGTAGCTTATACCACACCTTAGTAAGTCATCGCCACAGAATATTTTCCCCCCAATGTCAGCCTCTTGTAAACTACGGACAAATTAGGGCCCAAGCACTATGACAACTGCCCTATGACATCATTGTGCTTGGGCCCTCACCCTTTATAACAGGGGGATGTCATAGAGTTAGGGTTAGGCCATTTATATGATTACCACCAAACTGGGCCTATGTAAGCTCAATACACTGAGGATGCAAAATTGCAGAGGGATTTGTGATTTCTCAAATGATTCAGCCATGATGATGCCTTAAATGTATGCCAAAATGTGGGGAATAATAATCTGAGTGACATCATATCGAGTGACATCATAGTGTGATGCTTTATTTGCAGTTTTCAGGGATTTCCCAATTCTAAAAATATGTTATAATGGTATTTTCCAATACAATTGGGATTTACTGTACTAAGGCATGGGAATGAGATACTAGGTTGTGGCTAGAACTTACTAAGGGATGAAAAGAAATTAGTATAAAAAAATGGCCTTGAGATACTATGTTGTAACCCAGACCTACTAAAGCAAGGAAATTAGATACTACGTTTTGGCCATGATTTATTAAGCCATGGGAATGAGATACTATGTTGTGTTCATGACTTACTAAGGCACGGGAACAAAAAAGTATAAAACATTGCAACAAGATACTACTGTATGTCATGGCTATGACTTGGTTTTGGAGTTATTCTGTGTGTCAGTGAGTAAATGAAGATAATCATATATTTATGCTAACAATGATAAGCAAAATCATTTCAAAATTCTCCACAGTTTACAAGACTGTGTTGGTCATAACATTACAATTCATGGCCATATTTTATACTAATTTGTTCCCATCCCCTATTCTTGCCACAACATAGTATCTTGTTCCTTTGCCTTTGTATGTCAGGGCCACAACATATTATCTCGTGGCTATGCCTTTATTTATACTATTTTCTTCCCATGCCTTAGTAAATTGTGGCGTATATATAAGATAATAAAATGAACTCATTTCCATGACTCCTATTTTTTTCCTTTTACTTTAGTTTACTCTTAATTTACTTTTATTTTGCTTTTGCTCCACACCTGAGTCACACCTCAGTCCCGGCAGCTGGTAATTATACGTAAGCATCAGGTGTGCCATAAATTAATTAACATTTAACAATTAAAAACTTAAATCGGGTTCATTCCTGTGTGTCACTTCCGGAAATATTTGTGCTGTTACTCAATGCACTTTAATGAATGTGTCGATGAAAAAAAGAGATGATTGAATCAATGAAGCAGGGTGCCATTTGTTTAATCCCTAAGCCAGACAAGGATCTCTCACTCGCTGAAAATTGTTGTCCAATCACATTTTTAAATGTTGACTTTAAAATTCTAGCTTTGGTTTTTGCCAATAGACTTATTATACATAATACTTAAGAAATATTTAATTATTTAATTGGAGAACCCCAGACAGGCTTCACGAAAGGCTGGTTCTGGACTATGCACACTTATTTGATGACGACTCCATTTTTATTTTTTTTTTACTTTTTCAAAGCAGTTGACACAATTAAATTAAAATTTTTTTTATTGCAGTCAATTAAACCTTTTTGTTTCAGTGACACATGTCTTAATATAGTCAGCCTATAATGACATTAACAGCTCTCTCATCTGGTACCTCAAAGAGGAGTCAGGCAAGGCTGTCCGATTTCCCCCTTCCTTTTCCTCTTAGTGGTGGAGATGTTGTCTTGTTATATTCAGAATGATCTTATTTTTAAAGAGATTGTTGTTTTTGATAGAGAGATAAAAATCTCACAGTTAGAAGATGACACAACTATTTTATTAAGTTTCATATGCTTTATCTGTGACTATCTGCCGAATGCTTAAATAATTAAACAATTCTCTATAGCCTCTGGCTATATGTAAATGTGAAATTGTGCCCCCCTCCACAATTGCAAATATACCTGTTAAAAATACTTGGCAGTTCGATTTCAAAATGTGTGGCTGAGAGACACATTTTCAACAAAACTGGTAGGTTAAGATATTTCACGCTTTGTGATTTTTTGTCATGCAGATTACCTATTAAGCTGTCTCAATTCCATCAGCAAGCACTGTTAGTCTGGACATTTTTGCCATGTCCATAATTCCTCTCCAAATAAAGCTTTATTATGGAACCATTACCATCCAAAGGAAGACACTTTTTCTTTTAAAATGGCACTTAAGACGTATTGATCACATATCTTTGTTATTTGATGGTTCAGGTTCTGTTCGAATTTCCTATTCCCTTTAGAGAATATTAATCAGTAATTAATGCCATTCCAAGTGGCTTATTACAACTTTATAAATCTCATCTTAGTTTGTGTGAAATAGTAACTAACCATTGGAGGGGTTCTCATCATTGATAGAAAATGTAGCAATAAAATATGCCAGACCATTCATAATGTAAACAAGCACATACCAAAAAGTTTTACTTAATTTATTGGGCTTCAATAATTGATAACATAAATAAATCATTATAAAAAAAACAATTATGGCTCATTTCATACAAATATCCTAGTCATAACAAAGGTAAAGAAGTTCACTTGAAAATATTACATTGTATTTATTCTGTTAATTCAATAATTGCAAAATTTGTGGATTTTGTAAATCTATGTACAATACATTCTGCAACAAACAGAAAGAATGTATTCCTCATCTTTTTTTTTCTTTTACTTGTGGAGTGGTGCAAACATTTCAGGAGGCAACTTGGAAATTACATGTTTTATTTTATTCATGGATCTCAGAATTTTACATTAAAAGGACATAATTATATTTTTTTCGGTCACAGTATCAAATCATTTAAATATAACGTCAAATTCTCAAATCTTCAACTTACCTCTGCCATTTAATGGCAAAATTGTACATTCATAAAAGTACATTTTCTAACTCATCTCCCAAACTATCACCTTTCCTCTGTGAATAGAAAATCATAAATCTTCTCTGCTATTGTCACGACATTCTGATTTAATCAGTGGAACACGGTCAATTTTCTATTTTTCTAATTTTCTATTTCTATTCTATTAGTTAGTTTATTTATCCCCCCTCCCTTTTTATTTATTTGTTTGTTTACTTGTTGGTTTACTCTGTATTATTTATTTGTATATTTTTTATATCATAAGTTTGCTTATATTGTATAACTTCTATTTAACTGTGGATAATGTGGTTTTATACTTTTAATATCGCATTTGTGGGGTTTTTTGTGATTAAAAGAAAAATACTGAACACACTGCGAAAGTAGTTCGTCCTCTAAGAGTGACGTCATTTCCGGGAAAATGGCCGCCAAAACAATGGCAAGAGTGTTTACATGCTCTGAACCTAATTTAACTTAGCTTGTTACAATAAAAACCTCGGTTTTTTATGCTGCGAGGTGGATGGGTTTTTTTTTGTGAAGTATGCCTGGTTTATTTATTTACTCATAAAATGCGACAGCGCTAAGTTAGTTAGCTAAATCTGCTGGAAGCGTTAGCTTAGCCACAGGGGGTGCTAACCGAACCAGAACCAGAACTCTGAGCGCATAATGCCTCCCACAAACCCGTCCTGCTAGTCATATCCGTGTCAGATCCTGGTGCTTTTTAAATTTTTAATGCTTTTTCAATTTCTCAATGCTGGCTGACTTCAGATCAGTAAAAGTTCAGAAATGTCCAGTCCAAAGCAGAACCCGCAGGGACTAACTGCAGCAGCAGCTGGGAGTGTGGAGAAAGTGGATCAGGTCATGCAACCAGTTCTGTTTGAAATCTTTGGTGAGATGTGGAAGGTCCAGGCTCGGTTAGGGCAGGGAGGTTCTGCCTCCGTGTACCGTGTGAGCTCAGCCAGGTCCAGCTCTGCTGCCGTCAAAGAGTTTCTACTGGACGCACAGGGTGGAGATTACGGCTATCAGAAAGAACGAGTCGTGCTGGAGGACATCCAGGGCCACAAAAATATCGGTACGCCCCGTTCACACAGCATGCATCAGTTACACGGCTCATTTGTTCATCTGTCTGTTTTTACGGTGTCTGTAGCTAGTAGATTGGATCAGGATATGCGTCTGATCTGGTGCGCATCATGGCACTGAAGATGATCACCAGTCACCACCCGATACCATATCGTCACGATATCTAGGAACCGATACAATGAAAATTTTGATTCTATAATTATCACAATTTTTATAAGTATCCCGACTCGATATTACGTTTTTCTCCGATCTTGTCACAATTTTAATGCTTAAAAAAAAAAAGTTTAATGAGTAATTAAAAGTGGCCTGTTGCTTATTCCTTATGTTCCTTATGTTTTTTCTCACATAAAACCAAGCGCAGCATTTAAACAGTCCAAACTAACTTCAAATACAAGAGTTTAACATTTAACTTAGAATTAAATTAAGCAAGAAATCTACATCGTTATTGAGCAGCAGTATGTCTATCTCTGTCATCTGCCATAGACATTATTATCTCTAAACACAGCTGGCAAATGATTCACTCCTACCACACGGGATGCCAGAGTGGGTAAAGTTTAGAGTGTACCACTTGTAGGATTATAAAGAAACTGTGACGTTTTAACGCCTCAGAAGTCTTGAGTGCGTGTTGATCAATCATGAGCTTCTGATGTTTTGATGGTGTTTTGAGACTGGTGTGAGTAATGAGTGGGTTTCAAGCCATATTTGCTGATTGGACGATTTTTAAGGCGCGCCGGTTTTGATAACGTAATGCCATAAAAATAGGTTTCTGTTGCACCACTTGGCACAGACTCGGTTATGTCCAAGTGACTGGTCATGGCCAACCAAGATGAAAATGCAGTCTGTTCCAGTCTCTGCATCTCTGCTGTAAATGTAATAAATCATTTAAAATTTCAATTTTGCTTGTGGCGATAAGAATCACGATTCCTAACTGAATTGTTTTTGTTTCCTCTCAAATCTCATACAGATACATGTTTGGATTAGTGCCTCTGTTTAAGATAAATGTTTATTAATCCCTCAATGGGAGATGATATTTTTACTGCAGCAATGATTGGAAGAGTAGAACATAAAGATAAATATGCTATGCATTTTCAAGTGAAGAAAGCTCCAGAGGCCAGACGTTATCAGGATCACTGCTATCTCATTAGGCAGGAGGAGTAAAAGAGAGAGAGAGAGAGAGAGAGAGAACAAAAGAATGAGAACCAGAACAAGATCAGGGATACTTTTAAATCTCCTTCAGCGTTTCTGTTAAGCTGCTCTGTGAGATGTCCGTTTCTAAAAGCGCTACGAGAGTAAATAATTCTTTAAATCAATTTATTGTGGCATATCATCAAGGCGTACTTAGTGGAGGGTTTATCCACATGCAAAAACACAAATGAGTGACGGCTACTGGGGTGTATACTTAACGCAATGCATTTAAGCCAGGAATCCATTCCTGTTTAAATTCCCTGTTTTTATCCGCAGTGACGCTGTACGGCGTGTTCACCAATCACAACGTGCTCGGCATCGCGACCCGCTGCTTGTTGCTGGAGCTCCTGGACGTGAGCGTGTCGGAGCTGCTGGTGAGAAGCAGCAGCCAGGGCCACTCCATGTGGCTTATCCAGCACTGCGCTCGCGATGTCCTGGAGGCGCTGTGTTTCCTGCACCGCGAAGGATACGTGCACGCCGACCTCAAGCCTCGCAACATCCTCTGGAGCCCCGACGACGAGTGCTTCAAGCTGATCGACTTCGGGCTGAGCTTTAAAGAGGGGCACCAGGTGGGGAGGTGGCTCTGAGCTGAGCTGAGTTTTCCTCCTGTGCTAGATAAAGCAACATCTACTATAACTAAATAGGTTCTAAATGAAGAGTGACCATATCAGTGTGTACTCAGGAAAAGGTTATGGCGTGTCCCCATCTCTGTTCCCCAACTCTGTTCCTTCTAGGACGTGAAGTACATCCAGACAGACGGGTACCGAGCCCCCGAGGCGGAGCTGCAGAACTCTCTGGCTCAGAAAGGCCTGGAGGGAGACACAGGCTGCACCACTGCTGTGGATCTGTGGAGTCTGGGCATCATTCTGCTGGAAATGTTCTCAGGAATCAAACTTAAAGAAACCGTCAAGTCTCAGGAATGGAAAGTGAGGATATCGAGAGGCTGCTGTAGCTCCGCCTCAGCTTCTTAGTATTATTAGGGGGGGGGAACTATTTAGTGGAAAGGAAACAGCTTTGAACTGAGTGTACCTCTCTGTGGCCGCTATTCTTCATACTGTTTATACCGTTTCTCTGCAGGACAACAGCGCTGCAATAGTGGATCACATCTTTTCAAGCAATTCCGTGGTGTACCCTGCTATCCCTGTCTACCATCTGAGAGATCTCATCAAAAGGTAGGCAAGTCTCCAAATCTACAGTATCGGTCAGAAGGTTTGGACACAAGTTTGGATTTATTTTCTACATTGTAGAACAATACTTGAAATTTCAAAACTGTAAAATATCACATATGGCGTTATGGTGATTAAACAACAACAACAACAAAAACAGTCAGTTGTTATTTAAAAAAATGAAAGGCAGCTGGAATAGTTCTTGCAAGAACAGTATTATAAAGGTGCATTTTCAAAACCCATCAAGCACCATGATGAAATTGTCTCTAATGAAGACCTTCCCAAGAAACCAAGAAAAACTTACCTCTGCTGCAAAGGAGACGTTCATTTAGAGTTACCAGTCTCAGAAATCACCAATTAACAAACACAGCCTCAGATTAGAGCCGTTATGAGGCTTTACAGAGCATAAGTAGCTCTGTATCAGCTGTTCAAAGGAGATTATTGTATATTTTAGACAATAAAAATAGGAAAAGATCATCGAACTATTAGGTGTGTCCAAACTTTTGACTGGTCCAGTATAAACCGCTGTTTACGGCTGTGTGATATGACTTCTAGGTCTTCTCTTCTTCTTCTTTTTTTTTTTTCCTCATCAGCATGCTTCATCACAACCCGAACTGCAGAAGCACAGCCGAAGCTGCACTGATCAGCCCCTTCTTCAGTATTCCTTTCGGTATGAAAGTTTAACATAAGCCCTAGAAAGCAGCCAAGCATTAGTACAAAAAGACAAAAAGAAACTCAGTCTCATCATGGCAACACGAATATATATATATATAAATAAAATGATTTTGGTTCTCAGCTCCTCACATTGACGACTTGGTCCTGCTCCCTACGCCCGTCCTCAGACTGCTCAACGTGATCGACGACAGCCATTTACACAACGATGACGAATATGAAGGTGAGTGTTTCTCTTAGTGCTTTCAAGCACAACAAATAATAATAATAATAATAATAATAATAAATTATTTATCACATGAAATGATTAGAGTAGATAGGGTGCCGGGGCTCGAACCCGAGACTTTCTGATCAGTAACCCCCAGCCTTAACCTTATCAACTTGTAAGTTTTACACCTTCCTGACACAACCCATCTCGTTTTATTCGTGCTTGGGACCGGCTCTGTAATTTGTTTTTGCATAGAATAGGAAGAAAGAACGTGTGGTCGGAAACTTTTTCCAGCAGAGAGAGAGACCTCGAGTCGAGTTGAGTGACTCCAATCTTACTCACTTTATGTCTCCTGGACTTGTCAGTAGTAGCTCATGAACAGAAAGTCCTTCTGTCATCCTTCCCAGAAATGGTGAGCTTGTGTTTGTGGGGGTGAAAGTTACAGAAAAGGAATTTTTCCTTGTGTGTTTGTACTTGCTTCATTTCATAAGACACAAGTCGAGGTCTTACGAAAATGAGAACATTTTATTTTGAAAAAAAAAAGGGGAAGGAAAAGGGTTAAAGGAGGGAGGAAGGGAAAAAGGGAAGGAAAGGTGTCCACGTGCTGATTCGTGGGCATAGGCTGGCGAGCAGAGTGGCAGTGTGGGCAGCAGCTCCTGCACAGTTTACTCGTGACGGCTCTCCTCTTGTGGGATGGCCGGGCCCAGCTATCTCTTAAGGGATTATTAGTGGGAGATGTGTGCTCACCAGCCGGTGCCGATTCCCGCAGCCCCACTCCTTCACACTCCTGCAGAAGGAAAGGCGGCCTACCTAGTGAGCTTCAGAGTGAGCAAGGAGCGATATAAGATTCAGGCACACTCCGAGACAGCGTAGTTGAAAACTTTTCAGGTTTCAGTTTGTTCCTTTCCCGAACTCTTTTTACTTTATGACTCGTGAACAGGAAATCCTTCTGTGATTACCCAGACATGGCATGAAAGGAAAGTTTATTTGCAAAAGGAAAGTTGGCTCAGTCTTCAGCTTCTTATCTGCCATGCTGAAAGTGCAGGTTCAATTCCTAGCCAACGCCCTGAACCCCGCCCCTCAGGTTGCAGGGCATGTTTAGTGCCAGGCCCAACCCAGTGTTAAAAACGGGAGGGTTGCGTTTACAAGAGCATGCAGCATACATCCTGTGCCAAGTCAGGTGTGCGGATCGTATAGCTTTATTTACCTCTCTTGTTACGGCCTCTCCCACAATATCAAAACTCGTTGCTTTAAACGGAACGATTACAACACGTAAAGAATGCGTGAAGAAATTAAAGACTTAATCTGTAACCTGAAAACACACCCAGACAGGTTGATTTAGTTCACATTAGAATGTCAGAGTGATGTGACATCCACCTGCTTACATCAGCAAATCTCAACGTTAATTATCAAAGGCAGTTGATCTGCTCATGTTAAGACTAAACGTCTACATCTTGAGGACAAACGTCGCTCATCTTATATCCTATTTACTTGTGAAATGGATCGAATGAAGTATTAGAATGTAGAACCATCATACCCAATCATGTGGTACATAAAATCGCATCCACATAAACCATCAGGACGGAGGGTAGAATGTTGCAGGATGTTGGACACAGGAAGGCTGATTAGAGGATTGAATACGATTTAGTCTTTAGCCTTTAGTCAGAATGAAGTTATATCGAGTTAGAGATAGTGTGTGTGTGTGTAAACACATTGTTGGTGAGAGGGATCAAAGAAAAATTACCGGATTGGTTCAAAACCATGATGTGATGAACAAAAAAGCATCTCAAAACATTAAGCTTGAGATGGACGGGTTACAGCAGCAGCAGAAGACATACTGTATAAAGTTCTACTTCTGTTCCCCCTCTGCGTATCTGTGAAGATTCAAGATTATTCAAGATCAACGTTATCAATCCCAGAGGGAAATTGCTTTTGTCTTGGTTACAGTTGCTTAAATTTATTTACCGGGAAGAAAGGAAAGGAGTAATAGATTAGACAAGAAAAAAAAATAGAAAATAGAATTAAATATAGCACACAGTAAGGTACATATTGCACTAAAAATAATGAATATACAGATTTTGCACTTGGAATGGGAATGGAAAAGAAAGAAATTCTGTAAACGTTGCAGAGATGAGTTCTATAATTTTATGGCCATTGGGAGAGAAGATCTCCTGTGGCGCTCAGTAGGTCATAATCAGTCTGCTCCTCTGGTCGGAGAGAAGGATTGTTCAAGATTCTATGTATTTCGGACAGAATCCTCCTCCTTGCCACAACATCAGCAGAGTCCAGCTCCATGCCCAGGACAGATCCATGCCCTTTTAATGACCTTGTCCAGTCTGGTTCTGTCTGCCGCTTTCATGTCGCAGCCCCAGCAGACCACAGCATTAAAAACGGCACAACACATTCATAGTGTTGCAGATGTTGAAAGACCTGAGCCTTCTCAGAAAGTACAACCTGCTCTGTCCTTTCTTGTAGAGTGCCATTGTGTTAGCTGACCAGTCCAGTTTGTTATCTAGATGAACTCCCAGGTATTTCTACTCTCAGACCATGTCCACTGTCTCCCCCTGGACAGATCTAGCAGTCACAGAACCAAACAGGGAATCTGACACTCACTAAAACAGGACAGTTTAGAAAGATTAGAAGATCAGGAAAACGCATCCGCTGCTCTTTATCTATTATTTAGCTCTCAGGTTTTGGTGATCCTGTGACCAATGTAGGATCAGATTCCTTCTATTTAAGTGGAGATGTGGAGCCTGACATGGTCTCCTGAGTTTAATTGTTCTTTTGTTCATTGTTTTTTTTTTTTTTAGTTTTTTTTTTTGGCAGTGAAAAATTTTATATAGACTGTCAACTCACCTTAATATGCCTTTCCATGTGTTGTTCCTGAACAGAACTTTTTATGATTTCAAGTGGCGCTTCAACAATATTTCTTATTGTCATAAAGCGCATTTTTAAAAACCTGGACACAACTGATGAGCTGTTCTTTAAAAAAAAAAAAAAAAGTATATATATTTTAACATGAATAATACTGTTTTTTTTATCATTATTATACAGATAAAGTTCTCATATGCTATTATTATTATTATTTTTTATTATTCCACGATTTTCTCCCTAATTTAATCATATCCAAAACCCACTTAGCTAGAGGTGCTCCCACATCAAAACAACTACCCGTCAGGGAGGAACGATGACTATCACATGTTTCCGCTGATGTCATGTTTTCGAACTGCTTGCTCCGTGACACACTCGGAGGACAGCGCTATCCGCTTCGTCGGCTTGCGTGAGCTCACAGACACGCATAACAGGCTGTTGAGTCGAGATTGATGTGAGAACGCTAAGTGCCACCCTTCTAAGAGAGCTCGGCCAATCAGCTCTCTCCAGGCCCTCTGCTGCGAGAGGCTACAGCATCACCCACTATCGCATGTACTCTTTTATGTAGATTCTGTCGACTCGACCTGAAGACTCGGGACTTGACTTGTGTTATATTATTATTCTGATCTTGATTTCTGGTCTCAAGCATCACCGCAGGAAGGGAACCGAAATCATAATCGGCCAAACAGTAGACTCTGGCACCTCTGTGAGCCTGTCTGAGTGTCGAAGTAGGATTACAATACATTCTTCTTTTCGACTTTTAGAAATGTTAGTCATCTTTATTGACGTACATATTTTCTTCTTTTTTTATTTTTTTATTCCACCAGATATAATCGAGGACATGAGAGAAGAATGTCAGAAGTACGGATCGGTCTTATCGCTGTTGATTCCGAAAGAAAATCCCGGTAAAGGCCAGGTAAGGAGTGTGAGATCATATAAAACAATGACGTGTTTGGCATCTGTCCGTGATTTAAGCGACTCCACTTCCTTCTCGCAGGTCTTCGTCGAGTACGCAAATGCCAGCGACTCCAAAGAAGCCCAGAGGCTGCTGACAGGCCGCACTTTCGACGGCAAATTCGTGGTGGCCACGTTCTACCCACTGAGTGCCTATAAGAGAGGTTATCTGTATCAGACCGTGCAGTAAGGGGGCGACACGTCCAATAACACATCTACACAATCTGTTCCCGTGTTCTCTGTTCCAGAGCTTAGTAGTGAAGGTGACCTTTACTATATAAGTTAAATGCCTCTGAGTTACGTACGCTTACAGTGTGGATACGTTACCTACCCGCAAATGTGTCTTCTTCTATGCTTGCTTATAGAATGCAATAAAGAACCGTGACGCTTTAGAGAAAGACGAAGATCACCAAACATATATATGTACAAAGCCAAAAGATGGAATATACAGTACATAAGTCAGTTTTCCGCTTTAGTTCATGCTGTTTCTGAAAAGCAAGCTTTGTTTACATACATCCTGAATCTGGATTGTGTCCTGATCAGATTCTAATCATATTCATTAACACCCATAGCCAAATGTATCTCTAAAGGTCGGGCTGCTTGGTTATGGTTTGGAGAGCGAATCTTTCATTTTTATGCACATAATCCAACCTTCTTTCTTGTTTTGTCTTGTATAAGGCTGCACATATTTTAGAACTATTTGCAAAAACAAACATGCAAAAAAAAAAAAAGAAAAAGATACTACTGCTTGCACAGTATAGAAGTTTGAAACTTTTTTTTTTTTTTGGCTTAAAGTTAAAAAGAAAGAAGAATTGTTACTTTGCCAGACAGCACAAACAAAATGATCTGGAATTTGTTGAAGTTATTTCTATCTACTAGGATTTTCAAAGAAGTACATTTACTGTAGGACTTGAATTTCTACCGAGTGATGTAAATTTAAGTGATCGTTCGGCATGAAACTCTTCAGCACTGATCGTTTTATTGTAGGTTTTTACGCAATAGTTTGGTTTGAGGTCTTGTGTAAAATCTTTTCCGGCTTGTTTCATAAAGGACAAAATGTGAAGCAGTCGGGGAAATCTACAATCGTGAATTCTGCCAAAAAAAAAAAAACAGAAATGCGAAACCCAAACACACATTGAAATATCTGATTTACTTTATAATCTTGCTCAAATCTAAAGTTTTTTGGTAGAAGAGCATTTTTAATAAACATTGCATCATTCTACCAAATTTCGATTAGATGATTAAGTGTGATTTGCTCACACAGCGAATGTCCCGTGCTGTTATATGCATTCTGGAATGAATATATGCATACACGATAAACAGATACGTGCTGTCAGAATGTGCCTTTTTTCATTTCAAGAAATCTGAACTATCTACATTCGAACTTTCTCCAGTATATACAAAACGCTCAGATTTCACTGTGTGAAATAGGGTTACAAATTTCGCACTTTTTTTCTGAACCAATAGTATATAATTATAATACAATTATAATAATCATAATAATGATTAATGATAATGAGTGGTATATTCTCAGTTTAAGGTTTATTGAATCATTTTAAGCCCAAACGAACGAGACGGGTACAATATATATTGCACACTGCCTGAGTTGTGGTGTACAAGTTAATATGGAATAAATGTGAGTTATGGAGAAATGCTATGCAAAACAAACATTGTCGGTTAATAGATTTTTTACCCCCGTTAACCGGTTAATGATTAATGTGAAGGCTTTTTCCCCCAGGATGTCATCACCAGGCGCTATGAGTTATGACACTGAACCTGTGAATGCTTCTTCACCTCATGGATTTATTCTGCTCTCTTTGTAGCAGCTCTTCACTGTGGTGCTTTACGCTATAGTCACAATCATGCTTTGTTGCATAGACATAATGTTTTTTTTTTCTTTCCTTTTTTCAAGGCGAGATTTGAAAGTTAATAATACTCTAGGTGATGGGTGGATCATCGTAAACAGAGGTTGTGCCTCATTTGTTTCATTTTTTTTTGTGTTCATTAGAATTGTAGAATTTTTTATTAAACTCTTGTACTCATTGGTACTTAACATAAGTAACAAACTCCCAAATTTTTAGGGATTTTCAGTGTAGAAGAGAAGGATAGCTCTATATATATATATATATATTTTTTTTTTGCCCATCTATACAGATAAAAATCAGGTACCAGTGGGAAGAAGAACAAATTAATCATTAGTTTATATTCGCAGTAGAGATTTCTTTTGAGGTGTTGAGGAAATGATTTAAACGAACAAATTTGCGAATTCCCGACTGTGAGGTTTTTATTTCCTTCTTCTGTTTAGTAGCTATAAAAGATTGCAAAAGTTTTACTGGTGCTATCCGAAGCACGGCTCAGTGAGCACATTCAGTCGCCTTTGACCCCGTGTGTCTGGCGTCGCTTTCGGATTCCAGATAAAGTTGTTTAGTCTCGCGGGCGTTCGTTTTCAGGGTCTGTAATTAAGGAAGACTGTGACGAAAGTGAGCTGCAGACAATGAGAAATTTTTTTTTTGAAGGTTTAAAGCTTGCAGTTTACTACTGAAGTGTGTGAATGTGTCGTTTTGGCTAGGGGTGTGTGTGTGACGGAGCGAACGAATATACTAAACAGCTGTGTATCAGTGTATGGAGTTGCTAGTTAACCGATCGATTAAGTGCATTAACATGAACCGAGGTAAACGAATAGGCCTGGATGATCATTTAACTGTTACATCTTGCTCATTTGGCTGATGCTTCTATAGAGCAGTTAAGGGTCACGACACCCACGGCAGCACGGCGATGCTGGAATTTCAAATCAGAAAAAGCTTTAATCACCTATGACGGGTAATCGTCAGCAAGTCACCGGGCTACGTTTTATACTGCTCTCTCGTCACACCGCACATAAAAGACACTGATTTCTGACCTGATTTCTTTCGATCACAACGGCACGGCGGTGCAGAGTAAAAGGAGAGTTATGCGACAGCTTTGTGTTCTGAGAACGCTAATTAATTCAGCATGCAGGGAAGGTTTAAAGTAATTAGCGACGGTGAGTCAGGAAAATAGGTTTCCGGGTTGTCGTCTTTTTTCAGATGATCGTATCGTGAAAGTCTTTCCAGCTGTGAAAAAGGCAGCGATGAATTAAAAATAAATATATGAACAAAGGAAGAAAGCACATAAACACACAATCTGCATGTCCCCGACACTGATTTGTGCATCCACTTTGGTTGGTCCTGGCTCTACTAATACACAAAATAAATCCCTGAGCTCGCTGATTAAGACACTCGGTGACAGAAACACTGTGACGTTGGTATGTACATTTCTGTTCTGTACACCCTTTTCAATAAGGAGATTTACACAAGCACAAGACAAGAACAGGGTGTCACTGATACTGGCGATATCTTTGGCATGTAACGTTTTAATTGTAGTTTGAATTTGAAAAGGGTTTTGTAACAGGAGCTGCCTGAGAATACATTTGATCTGATTATTGCATCTGATCTGGAATTATTGCACTTTCAGCAAGTTCACATGACCCAAAACAATTTTGTGAAGTTATATGAAACATACTTGAAGTGATTTTAATGGAATTCAATTATTTTAAATTGTGGCATATTTTCTTCTTTTTTTTTTCCAGGTCAATGGAATCGAGATTCCATTTAACATTTAGGAAAAAGTGATGGAGTCATCAAGGGGGAAAAAACCCCCACATAATTAGTAACGCTGCTCCTCAGTCTGAATTTTTGAGGCATCCTTCATGATCAGCGCCGCGCTAGTTACTGATAAAAGTCATGTTATTACGAGATACTTTTCAGTCAAAGTAATACACTGCAAGTCCAAAATGACCCGCACTCTGCGATCAGTACACTCTGTCCATCTGTTAACAAGCTTTCCCTCATTAAATAATGTTTTCGGCTGAGCTGCGCCTAATGAATGCACCGCTGTCTTCACTTCTTCATCAGAAGTGAGTTTTCATGCTCGTAGGGCTGCTTTCAAGAGACTACACAGGTGGCGGAGTGAGATCAGGACAGTAGAGATTATGGGTTAACATTGTAAAACGTCTTTGCAGAGTGTCGACTCAATGTGGGCAGAAGTGTGCGGACGTGCATCGTCATGTGAGATCACGACGCTTAGTCTCCAGCTCTTTAATAAGCGTCTCACTGTAACAAGCACTGCTGATTGTTAAACCTTTTTGCCTGATAATGTTCCAATACTGGCCCATGAGAATCCCAGAAGCATCGATTTTCCAGGTGATGGTCGACTTTTGAACTTTTTCTCGGTCGCTGCTTGAGGATGTTTCCGTTCCATACTCTGGTGTTTATTCTCAGGCTTGTAGTGGTGATTATTATTATTCTGTTTATTCTCTACCTGCAGTTGTTTCGGCACTAGATACACTCTCAGACCATAAAAAATAAAATAAAAAAAACGAGTCGCTGCATGCTGCTCCTCTTTCGGAATCTTTTTGCTGCTGTTCTCCGTGTCGGATTTCCTTCCTGAAGTTTTTGCATTCTTTTAGTTGCCAAACGTTTTGCTTGAATTGTGTTTTCTTCTAGTTGGCCAGGTCCAGCAGCTTGGTAAGGTCTGTACTGTGTACATTTTTAACTGCAGACTCATTTGCATTTTTTTTTTTTAGACTCGTGCCAGTATTTGTTTAAGAATTCAAATTACAAGGTGACTCCATATTTATTTCCTTTACATTACTTGAGGCCATTATTTATTTTTTGTTTTGTACTTGATCAGGAGGAAAAATTATGCCATTAATAAGATAATTGAATTATTATTTTTAAATATTATGTTCAGATATTAAACGCAAAGATGATTTCATTTTTACATTGTAAAAATTGCAATGTAAACATTTCTAGGTGAAAATCTTCGAAGCGTGTTTAGCATGATTACATAACTGTTGCCAGGAGATGCCTGTAAGGTGGGACAGGTGAACGCATATTTGCTTAAGTGCTCAGACTGGTTCAGTGAGCGTGCAGTGATCTCATTTATCACAAAGACACGGACAAAGGAAAGTAGGTGTGTCTTGGGTTTTGGTTTAAACTCAGTTTTACATGAGATGGTCACACCGATTGTATAAAAACAACAAAAAAAATAGCTGCATAAATTATGCTTTGTATAGCGTAGGCGGCAGCATTAGGCGTTCCTCCCCGAGTCTGAGCATCCCTGTTTCCTGACTCTGAACGTCACCTCGCTGCACTCTCAGCTTTCCTTTTGAGGAAGTATTGACGAGTCAGTCTAGTTTTTTGGGGTTTTAGCTGAAACCTACGAATGGGACGGGATGCACCGGAGCATGTTAGTCAAGCTCGCCCACATTAAAACATGCCTAATCCTACCTACGCTAGGTATTTCAACTATTTTAGAGATTAGAATATTTGAGTATCCTGCACTCATGAAGAATGTTGCCTGTTTAGAGGGATTGTTTGTTGGGTTTGGTATAACGAGCGCTGTTATAGCAGGAGGTTCTCTGATGATGTCACCTCAACTTTTCTTAAAGTGCTCGCAACAATATTTTGCGGGTATTATCAGATTCCTGTGCTTCCGTTTATTCTCTGTTATTTACATCTAAGTAACTGATTGATTGGTAGAAAGATGTAATTGAGATAAAAATGAAAGACTTTTTTGTGTTGAAATCTAAAGGCTGCACATTACTACTGATTGATGTGTGATATAATGCATTGTTTTGGGGAGGAGTATGTTATATAGACAGAAACAGGGTACTGATGAAAGCATTTGGGGTTTTAATATTAAATTCGAGTTTGTGGAGATTTTTCTCAGAGCTAACAAATTAACTAATAAACACTAGGTAAAGTGATTGTTAATGCATTGCAATAATGTTTGGAGTGCGAGTTAGCTAATTAAATGTATTTCTACAGACACAGATAAAAAAAAGAGACAATTTTATATCCATGACATTTTGGATACATTGAAACAGCACGAGTTTTGGTGTGTAATGTCTTAACTGCCTATGAACTAAGGTTGGCGATATTGTGGAGAAAAAAAAATCCGTGTTTCTAGTTTACTTGTTTCTTATATAATGCAGTCAGTAAATACAAAATGTTTTTAACATGTTTTTAAATGATGATTTCATTTATTAAGGGAAAAAAAACCTGTCCAAACCTGCCTGGCCCTGTGTGAAAAAGTAATTGCCCCTAAATCTTCTGGTAGAGGGCAGAATTCCATCAATTATGACACGTCGTCCCGACCATCACTCTACCACCACCATGTTTCACTGTTGGTACGATGTTCTTCTTATGAAACGCTGCCTTAGTTTTACTCCAGATGTAACGGTATGCAAACCTTCCCCAAAAGTGAAACTTTTGTTTCATCAATCCACAGAACATTTGCCCAAAAAGTCTTGGGGGTAATCAAGATGTTTTTTGGCAAACGTGAGATGAGCCTTTGGTGTTATTTTTGGTCAGCAGTGGATGTCTCCCTGGAACTCTCTCATAGATGGCATTTTTGCCCCCAGTCTCGTTCTTATTGGTGAATCATGAACACTGACCTTAACTGAGGCAAGTTGTTCTCTGTTTCCTTTAATAAATGAAATCATTTAAAAGCTGCATTTTGTATTTACTCTGGTTACCATTGTGTAACATAAAAAAATAGTTTGATGATCTCAATCATTTACGTGTGACAAATATAAACAAAAGAAAAAGCAGTATAACTTTTTACATCACTGTAAAGCTTCAGATTAGTTTGAGATTGATCAACACATAAACCCTTCTATCAAGCTTGAGCTAACAAAATGCAAACTTGGCACTGTAATAAAAAAAAAATTGTCTGTCGAACAGACAAAGAAAGTGCATTATTGCTAAGGATGCAGGCAGAATTACTGATTTTTTTAAATTCACTGATTTCGTATCTTTGAAGTGATATTAAACTCTTTCTTTGCTATGAGCTCGGTCCTTGGCAAAGTCTAAGTGCAGACATGGTTATCACATCAAGAGACCCGTTTCACAATATATTTTTTAAATTAAATATACGAGTGGTGTTCAAGTCAAACCGGGAACATTTGATTGTGCAGAATAACAGAACACAGCTATAAGAGTAAAAACTCCCTTTATTTCTCTTTATAATCCCATGCTACACTAATACACATCTCTCAGCGTTCCACAGCGTTTCCTGGGAACGCCGGAGCCCTAGTCGGACTACCAGCTCGCAACTGAGTTCCCGTACTGTGCTTGAAGTCTTCTTTAAAGTTAATCGGGTTTACGGCCTCACTCTCAAGAAATGTCATCACCAGTCCCGGTTTGACTTGAACGCACCTCGTTAAAACAATAAATCCACAAATATATTAACAAACATGTATAATCTCGATTAGAATGTTTCAAAAATCCTGTCAGAGCATTAATTTGATTGAACCGAATGAATCATGAAAACCACACAGCATTAATGTGAGCACCTTTAATCTGATTCTGCCCTGCCAGGTGGGAGAGGTGAAGGCATACTTGCATAAGTGCTCAGATTCCGCGCTCAGGGTTGGCGAGCAGTTATCTTGTTTGCCACGAGGACACAAACAAAGAAAAGAAGGCGCGTCTTGGTTTTTGGTTGTGTCACACCAGTTTAGGTCAGGACAAACACTTTCCAAAAATAGCTACATAAATGACAGGAGACACCGAAAGGTGCGCCTACCTGAGCGTCTGTCCCTGAGTATCACCTGACGGAGCGCTCTGGTTTACTTATTTTCATTTTTAGCAAGTATGCATGAGTCAGTATGGTTTTGGGTCTAAGCTGAAAAAGAGTGAGAGATATGTGATGCACTAGAGCGTGTTAGTCAAGCTTGTCCACATTAAACATGCGTGATCCTGCCTGTGCTCGCAATCTCGCATTAATGACTGTTATTTTTGGGCTTATAGTTTGCGGGGGCTGTTATAACAAGGTTTTCTCTTTTTTTTTTTTTAAAATGGTGTCATATAGGCTGAGTTCAGCCTATTCTGGACTTGATTTTGTCATGTTTTACCTTCAAGAGAGACAAATGCGGCTAGAGGGGGAGAGGGAGTATGTAGCTGTTATAATGCAAGTGATAACAGGGACACGTTTTGAAAATGTTCCAGTATTAAACTTAAGTAAAGAGTACGGCATGTTGTTTTCTACTAAATAAAAGTGATCTTTATTTGGGCAAATGATCTGTGATACAACACGTCAGAGTATCGTACCATGCTCTGATGATTTTCCTACAATAGCACACCCTAATGTGTGTCCCGCTTACTTATCACATATGCTCTGAGTGCCTCATCAAGGCATCTGCCGTGCCCGTCCTTTTAGTCTCAAGGAAGTGAACAAGGAAATGAGCTCATCATTGTTCTCTGGAACAGATGATGTTCTTAGTAACCAGACACCAGCCCTTATTTAAAATAATATTATGATTGCGTTACACAGTATTGAGGAAATTGTAATGAGAGTGTAGGTTCTGTATATGTGAGTGTGACATCAAGAAAGCAGATTTCCTAATACACACACACACACATTCGTTCATCAGAAGTATTTGCCCCCCCCCTCACCCCAAACAACAGAAAGCTTCAAATCCGCACCGTCATGTTGTCATGGCCCGATACTGTGATTAAGATTTTATGTAATACATCTATACCAGTCTTGGTATTAAATATAAATATGCAGAGCTAATTAGCCATGGTAGCACTTTTAGCTTTTAGTTTTTTAATTTTTATTGATGTCCTTTTTTTTTTGTGTGTGTGTGTGTGTGTGTGTGTGTGTGTGTGTGTGTGTGTGTGTGTGTGTGTGTGTGTGTATCACAGCTCCCAATGCAGCCAAAGTCTTTCAGGATCAGAAAGCACAAATAAACGCCTTCTCGGATAAAGTCCACGCTTTGTAAAAAAAAACAAAAAAACAAGTGCTTTCAGCTGTGAGAAAGTGGCAAAAAACAAAGTTAAAATGCAAAAAAAAGAAAAAGACCCAAGTTTGCTGTGAAGTTTGCACCGCACATATATGTTTGTATGATTTCTTTCTCATGAACAAACACAGAGCCTCATACTATTTTGTGAGACGGAAGCAGAAGTATGTACACCCAGCTAGGGGGTAGAAATAGCATTTATAGATGAAGCTCTCAGATTTCGTGCCACCAAATACAGTTCACGCTCGTCAGCAGCCGTGAGATTTCCTCCAGTTAACTGAGCTCGTGTCACAATTTACACACAGGCATTGCTTCATTTTGGCCATTGTGTTGCCCATCAGTTACAAATTCTCTGTTCACTATGATGATTAGCAGGTCTTGCGTTGTTACAGACAGTCAGATCAACATGCAGAAAGGGTTTTAGACACGGATTAATCCAGGTGAGAACGCTGGAGGTGTTAGAACTACATTTTACTATACAAGCATTAAAGTTTGTCTTTACATCGAGCACTGACACTTTCATTAAGCGCATTGGCATATGTGCAGCAGAAATGTTTCTGTGTTTCTAGATTTCATGGATTCAGCAGCTGATTGAGCAGATTAGCAGGAAATATTTAAGGAAATGTAGGAAATTTATATAAGGTCTGAATACATGTGTGTGAATAGAAATATCATTTCGATTAACTCTAACAACGTTGAAATAATCATTTACGTACACTGTGTGAAGAATGCCCTCAACAATTATTGGCACCCTTGGTGAAAAGGGTTAAGAAAAAATCCAATCGCGTCATTGCTGTAAAAAAAAAAAAAAGTGATATCTTGGTTAATATAATATTGAAGCAATCCAATTATATGATTATTAAGCTAGGCAAATTGTACAAAATTTTATAGTTTAGCTTCTTACAAGAAATTAATGTTTACGATTTGTTTAGTTTTCTTATATTAAGAAAAAAAAATACTTATGAAGGTCTTTTCACCTCGTATTTGTACCCGAGTCATGGATAATTGCTTAAAGGTTCCAACAAACTCAAATCAACTTGCAGAAGTACATTTTAAAGGGAAACATGCTACAGGTATATAATATTTCACTGTAATTTTCAGGTAGTCAATACTTGTGGTTCACTACTTGTGGTTTTTTATTTGTTGAAAATATTTCTTTCTAGACGAAGCATTTGTTTTTCTTTGAACAAATTTCTTTCACTTAAAGGTCAGATTTGTCTATTTTATTCAGTGTGAGATGAAGACACTTCAGTCACTTCAAAAGAAGGATTTTTTTTTTTGTCCACTAATTCTTTACAAGGGGTGCCAACAATTGTGGAGGTCACTGTATACATTTGGGTCCAAAGTTTGAGACCATTAAATATTCAGTATTCAGAATTTTTTAAGAATTCAATGCCACTATTTAAATGTAAGCAAATGTATGACATTGACAATAATACATTTGGACAGAAAGTCAGATTTTTTTTCTTTCTGTTTAAAATATATCAATGAAATTCGTCTAAATATTTCTGAGAGGATACTTTTCATTCAGGTTGTTTCTGATGATGTAATTTGTAACAAAATGGTACAAATTACAAATGATGTTGCATTCAATTAGTTAAGAATACAAAATAGAAACACTTGCATTATCGGTCTCAGCCTTTTGAACCCTGCTATGAAGAGTGAATTAGAAGGATGAAGCTTTAGGAATCTGAACCTTGTTGATTGTTTAATCAAACATCAGTTTTGGAGTGAGCTGATTCTCGTGATTGATTCAGTTCACTAAGATTTTTAATAAATGCACAATACTATATAAATGGTCTATTTATTTTATTATGTACAGAAGCACAGCCCAGAAACAATATCAATACATTATTGTAATAATAGTTTTTTCTTGTGTAAAAATGTGCTCCAAGGATACATTATTCACCAGAAGGTCATGATTTATACAGAACTTTAGTAGTATAAAGGAATAGTAAAAATACAGACTCTCATAATTTTAACCTGTTCTGTGTGTCTGTGTGAGTGAAAGATGTAACCAAAGACTCTGATTTATGCCCGTTTCTCATAATACAAACTGTGACTGAGCAACACCAACTCTACAAAACCTACAAACCCAAACTTTAAAACCACATCCAATACATTCTAAAACTTCCAGGTCCACCTATTCTTTTAAATTCTAGTTAATGATCCTAAATAAAATGATCTAATCTAAAAAGTATAATCATCCTAAATTTCATATAATCATTCTCAATCTAGAGTCTAGGTATTATTAACATAATGATTAGAACTTGTTATTTTGACTAGACATTCTACATTAGTCCTACTCTAAAAGTTAAAACTAACTAATATAACTACATCATACTCATGGAAACATTGTTGGCATCCATGTTTTTAAAGTGGTCAGGTCATCATCAGACGTCCTCTTACAGACTAGCACAAAAATGCATTGTACCAAATTTCAGCTTAATAGGACGTATGGTTCCTGCAAAACTTTCTGAACTTTGTTCCATTTATACCAAGCAGAATTTGTGCAAATCCATTCGAAGATGGTGACTTGAAGCTGTTCTGAGTAAATATTTCCCTGCCTTGTAAGAGTTGACTGTCATGTCAGAGCCACGTTGTTTGCCAGGTGTCACCAGGTTTAAAATTTTTTTTGTATTTATTTTTTTTAGGTTTTTTGATTTCAGTCTTTGAGATTTCTGTTATCTATAAGTAGTTCTGCAATTTTGTGAACACTAATGGTCAAAAATCTAATATTTGTTTTGAGTTCCAAGGGAATCCAAGGGTTTATAAAATATGAGCATTTACCAAAATGGAAAAACTTCTGTTATTGGACCAGCATTTGACGCATATGTGTGTGTGCGCACGAGCAGAGAATTAGAACAATAAGATGGAAAATTCTAACAAAAACTCTTAAGAAAAGTCTTCCTATTCTGAAAATTCTGAATTTGGAAAAGGACATATTCAGTTGATTCAAACTTAAATTATTTTAATGATTCAAAAGAGTCAGACTCAGATCATTCTAATGATTTGAATGATTTAAACTCAAATTATTCCAATGATTCATACTTTGGATAATTCTAATGACTCGAACGCAGATGATTCTGATGATTGAAACTCAAATTATTGTAATGACACAAAATCATATCTAATGATTCTAACGACTCAAACTCTGATGCAAAAATATACTAAAGATTCAAACTCAAATGATTCTAATGATTCAGATGAATCTCATTCTAATCATTCAAACTC
This sequence comes from Clarias macrocephalus, assembly GCA_011419295.1. Taxonomy (NCBI): domain Eukaryota; kingdom Metazoa; phylum Chordata; class Actinopteri; order Siluriformes; family Clariidae; genus Clarias; species Clarias macrocephalus. The sequence goes on from JAAGKR010000063.1 coordinate 261,727, forward strand.
AGATGAGTTTAATGAGTCACAGTCAAATGATTCCAATAATTCAAGCGCAGATGAGTCTAATGAACTAACTAAAATGATTCTAATGATTCAAACTCAGATGTTTATATAATTCTAATGATTCAAATGCAGATTATTCTAAAGATCCTAATTGTTCAAGCTCATGATTCTATTGAGTCATACTCCAATAATTGTAATGATTCCAACGACTCAAACTCAGATGATTCTCAATATTCAGACTCAAATTTTTACTACAGTACAATTAATTCTTATTTTGCCATTTTCCGAATGTTTCCAAGAGTCTATGCTCGATTTGGTGAATAAAACTACACTGGTGGCACACAACCACAAATTCTTAACTTTTTCTTAAAAATTTAATAGTTCAATTCAATAGTTCTCTGAAAGAATACATTATACAGGTCTACAGCTTCCTTAATTGTACATGTTTTCTACAACCATATGTTACTTTTCACGTAAAAGTTGATCACTTTCACATTAAGGTCTATCTATTATAAGTGAAATTTTCTCAGGAAGAGGGATTTTTTCTCAGGAAAAAGTGTGTACATTTTTATCTTGTGTAATCACACATGCACTCACTAACGACAAACGCCCTGGATATGTTTTTCTTTAATATCGGAGTTACTGAAATACAATGTGATAAAGCGTTATGTTAAACTAAAGGGGAAAAAAAGCCCACAAAGGCTTTCTGATGACGATTCATTCAGTTTTGTTAAAGTCATGCAAATCAGGGTTCTTTGGTGAGTCCTTAAGCTTCTTTGTGTTTTGACTATCATGATCTTTATATCACTTCAATGCACTGTAGCCCACTGCGTACCTTACTACATACACTGATATGCGGCGTGACAGCCTGGAGTCTGGAGCTGCTACAGCATTGAATGTTATAATAAAAGCAGTGTGAGATGTGTTGATCATGAATGAATGTAAAGGTTTGTGCTCCTGTACATTGTTGGGATTTAAATGTTCTGGACTTGGTTTCCTGAAAGCACTGCGGCTTGAGAAGCATTTATGTGATATTTCATTTTAAACGCTCCTCTGAGTATTTCTCTGCTGTTATATGTGTCTCGCTTGAAGCTGAAACAGTGTACTGCGCAAACTTGGCCATAAGCTGGTACTTCACTCTGTATTGAACGAGTGATGCTTATGTTTCTCACAATAAATTGTCACAAACTATCCCATTTGGCGTCATGTGTTTACTGGAGTTAATAACCAATGAATCGTTCATGATGAGTCATTTATTTGCATTTATGAAGCCCTGACTGCAACAGAATAATTTTCATTCCGTCCAAACCTCCGGAGTGATCATTCCCTAAAGTAAAAGCTCATTTCAGTTTAGAGCCGCACTACTAATCATAGTTCAATCAATATACCGCAGTGGTGTTGAATACACAAACCTGACAATTTTATTTTATTGCAGTAATGTAATATTATATAATGTTAAATAGCAGCAGTTTTAATCTGGTTGCCAGGTTTGTATTAATGCTCTCATTTTAATATTCCTATTAATCAATCACCAGGAATGAGGAAAAATGCCATTTCAATGACTTTGGCTTTGTCCTTCCCAGACAGGATGGTTTGAATATTTCAGAAACTGCTAATTTCCTGATACTCCGGATTACACACACTAGACTCTGCAGAGAATGGACCAAAACGATACATCAAGTACCGGTTCAGTGAGTGACAGGAACACAGTGTTGACGGATGAGAGATGCCAAAGGAGAATAGTCAGAATGGTCCAAGGTGACACAAAGGTTATGATGACCCATTTTTTACACAACCAAGGTGAGCAGAAATGTGTCTCAGAACACAAAACGGTTATTGAATGGCTCAGGAATCTGTGGACAAAGACTCACCGAAACAGGACACTTGATCAAATTATCTTCTTCTTCTTTTTTTTTTTAAAGGTGTTTAAACACTCAGACATCATTAAGACATCAGATAAGTTTTCTCCCAATTAGGCTAATTGGCATTCCAAAATTACCTGTAGTGTGTGTGCCCTGTGGTGGATTGGCACCCTATCCAGGGTGTACTCAGCATCGCACCCACCATCGTGCCTCTGCAACCATGTATGCAGGACAAAGTAGTATAGAATACAATGAATGAATAATAATAATAATCTATATAATTAAAATAGAGGTTTCGTCTGTACATTGGTCAGAACTCGCTCTTTCAATCATATCTTTATGTCTCATACATTGGAGGACCAGAAATCAGTCCCAGAAAAATTCCTGTCTGTCTGTCCAGCCGATTTTGTCACAGCATCACACAAAACTGTCCAGACAGAATTTAATGAAACTTTGGCAGTTACGTGTGACCCCCCTTTTACCATTTTTTTGTACTGCTGCAAAAAACAAGCCAGTTAGATTTAGAATTAGATTTAAGGGTTTAAACAAGCCAATTCAAAATGAGATTTCCCCCTAATGTGACCTCATATAAGAATGAGGCATGTTACTTTGCTTTGCTGTTCTCTGGAAGGGTGTGGATATTGAAATTTCATATTCAGCAGAAGAATGAAACAAAGTTTGAGGTATTAAAAAATGCATTATCTATTATTTGAGCTAAAGCATTAACACACACGCGCACACACACACACACTATCGAGGAACCTGTGTTAACTTATAGAAATAGTAAAATATGGGACTTTAAAGATGGTTAAATCAGTCGCTGAAATCAGTGTGGGATTCAAGGCAGACAAGTTGAATTTTCTTTAAAAAGTTCTCTTGTACGCTGGTATGGAAATTAAGAAGTTGTATGCTGTTCTTATTAAGCGGTTTCACTTTTTGTATATTTTAATCACCTGTTTATTAGGAAATTACAGTATTCCTTGATGTTTATTCAGCAAACCACGCTGTACATGTTTAGAATGAGGTTGGTTTCCAGTAAAATACATTAAAAAATTTAATAAATAAACATAAATGAATGCTTAAGTCAAGAACCACCCACAGTAACAGATTAGTCCATAATTATTTCTTTTGTGATGAAGAAATCGTAATTTATTTTAAGGCTTAATACAAATGAATACAAACAACATAAATACAAAAATACAAATTATTATTTTTTTTTGTAGGGTGGCACAATGGCGTAGTAGTTAGCACTGAGGCCTCGCCCTCCACGGTTGAGGGTTCGATTCCCTCCTCAGGTCTGTGTGCATGGAGTTTGCATGTTCTCTCCGTGATTGGTGGGTTTCATCTGGGTGCTCCGGTTTCCTCCTTCTTTTCGAAGACATGCAGATTAGGCTTACTGGCGTTCCCAAATTGCGCTTTGTGTGTGTGTGTGCGCACCCTGAGATGGACTAGTACACTGTCCAAGGTGTGTTCCACCTTATCCTCACCTTGTGTCTTCTGGGATAGGCTGCAGACTCGCGCAACCCTGGACAGAACAAGTGATATAGAAGACGAATGAATATTTGTTTTTATTTCTTCTTTTTCTTCTTCATTTTCTTTGTTATTTTTCTTTTGTTCTTTCATCACTGTGTACAATGTTGCAACAGTAAATGTGGAAGATGCCTTAGATGTGTAAGTTTCCTAAACTATAATAAATTTTTTTTTTAATTCTAACTGTACTTTGTTGCAACTGCCACTTGGAGGCAGCACTAGCATCCAAATCGAGTAAAAAAGGAACACTGGCATAACACGTAAAATATGTGACACATACTGTATGTGAGACAAATAAAAAGAATGTAATTTAACCTAATGATATGTATGTATAGCTTTTTTTTTTTTGTATTTTTTTTTCCTTACAAAAATGGGCCACTTATGTTTAGAATGATAGGACAGGAGCATTGTTGTAACATTTTTGTTTATTTCTATCTTTGTCGTTCAATGCAATGAGTCAGATCGCAGGCTTTCTTTCTGTAGGAGATTGTTGTTTGTATTCTCTGCAGTTGTGCTGCTTCAGTTTGCAGGCTGCCTGTCACTGAATAACCATCAAAGAGGTGCTGTTTACTGTGATGACTGAAAGCGGAAGAAGGAGCACTGGGAGAAATTGCTGTGCTGAATTCAGAAAATGGCTCGATGGTCAGAACCGTGTACCTGAGCTGATAGACAGACACACACACACACACACACACACACACACACAAACTAACGATGGCCTTCTGCTTGTATTCCTATCGACTGATGTGCTATTGATTAAAGAAGACTGCCAAGGTGACAGGGCCAAGGCTGAGCCAAATGCTGACGAACGAACTGAGGCACAGCTTACAGTGACATAATGCACAAAATGTTGATGAATAATTTTTTTTTTCCCTGATTTTCTCCCTAATTTAGTAATGTCCAACTCCTCCCCGTCACTGGGGGCGCTCCCACATTAAGGCTGTACCACTCAGTCGGGAGGGCTAAAGATTATCACGTGTTTCCTCCGAACCACCTGATGCCGGCCGACCGGCACTGCTCACTCACGCACCGTTGGGGGCGGGGTAACACACTCGGAGGACACTTTACGCTTGCGTGAGCTCAGAGACGCCCCTGATTGGCTGTAGGAATTATTGCGCGAGCACTAAATACCTCTCATCCCTCCCCTCTGAGAGGGCTCGGCCAATCAGCTCTCTCTACGCCTCCTGCTGCGAGGGGTTACAGCACCAGCCAGGAATTGAACACGCGATGTCCGCATGATAGGGTGAACACTTTACCACTGTGCCACTCGGAGGCAGGAATAATTGTCTTTAAAATAATCGTCTTTGTGCAAAACACTGTTTTCGGTGATTTTAAAGAGCCATAGAGAATTGAAGTTCGTAGATAATAATAGAAAAATATTAACACTGTCAAAAATGTTAAAATTTAGAATTTATGTATGTGAATTTATAAATTAAGCAGGTTCTGATTCTTTGTATCATATGTTTATATGCATTGGAGTTTATTATTATGCAAGGTCATTTCCAGAATTATTGGCACCACACAAGCAACCCCCCCCCCCCTCTCTCTCTCAAAAAAAAGTCACCACTTTTTATAAAGGTCAAATTTTTGTTAAAAAGATTTTTAAATGACTGGGTTAAGAACTGACCAACACATTATCAAAACCTGGAAGGAAGGATAGTGCTGCACCAACACCTTTGTGGAAGAAAAGTGGTTTGAAAAAAAAAATGAATGGAGATGATTTAAATCCTTGGTGATGTCACATGGTAAAAAAATCGACAATAAAAACATAGCTATGTTTAATAATAGTGTATAGGGAAGTGTATCTAATAATGAAAGTAAGAACATTTTCATACCCACAGAATTTGAACAAAAACAGCTTTGTGGCCATAAGAAAACCATTTATAAGTGAGACTAATTAGAAAAAAAAAACTTGGAAAAAGATCATGTGGTCTGATGAGTTCAGACTGACCCTGTTCCAGAGTGATGGGCGTGTCAGGGTAAGAAGGGAAGAGCAGGAAGCGATCATGCATAGTGGATACTGTACAAGCCTCTGGAGGCAGTGTTATGATCTGGGGCTACTTCAGTTGCTCAGGCAATGCGAGTGTTTCGCAAGACGAGCAACAATTTTAAATACTTAAAACTTGATAAACAACAAGTAGTACATATATCTGGTACATATTTATCTGCCAAGCATCTTGTAATCACAACTGAGCCAGTGGTTCTTCTTTCTCTCTTGCTGGGGTATTGTGGGTAATCTTGGACGCATCCGTGCATGTGTACACTGTTTACTATAATGTTGTGATCACACGTGTGTGTGTGTGTGTGTGTGTGTGTGTGTGTGTGTGTGTGTGCACATAAAGAATAGATTTTATTTTGTGCCAAATTGTTCTTTAGTAGCTGTACTGTAACAACGGCCTCTGTGAAGAAAAAGGTTAAAAAGCCTGTAGCAGTGTGGGAGGTGAATCTGTTTAACGACAATGCAACGTCAAGTTTCCTCAAAATGCTCAAATGAGGCAAAAGCAAGGTGCCATTAGAGAGGTTCCTTCTTGAAGTCACACAAAAAGAAAAAGATTCCGTTTGTGTGTGTGTGTGTGTGTGAGAAAGTTGTCCCAAAATACCCCCCCCTCTTCCTCCTCCTCTCTCCGCCTCTGTCGTCTCTCTCACACCAACCACGATTCTTTTCAAAGGTAAAGTGCAGGTTAATTAGTTTTATTTTTGCTTTATATTTTGTATTAATTATTTTTAGATGAATAGTTTTATGTTGCGGAACGAATCATCAGAGTTTCCATATATTTCTTATGGGGGAAATTTGCTTCGATTTGCGAGTGCTTTAGATTACAAGCACGTTTCCTGAATGAATTATGTTTAACTGTGTAGGTATTTATATATTTTTATATATAGCTTTTGGAGGTATCCTTGCTTTACAGCATTTATTTGCATGTTCCTAAGCCTTTTGCACAGTATCCATTTTTTGTACTTTCATTCATGTACATATTCTGTACTCAGAACTCGCATCGTGTCGGAGGACCCGAAATCCTCCGAAATCCTGCTGGAAAATTTCTGTATGTATGTATGTCTGTCTGTCTGTATAGGTAGATTTTGTCCCAGCGTCACACAAAACCGGCTGGACAGAATTTAATGAAAAAAACTTGTACTATGATTGAAATCAAAACGTTGAGTAGAAGTGAAGTTAATAATAATAATAATAATAATAATAATAATATTATTATTATTATTATTATTATTATTATTATTATTATTATCACTGATTAAATTAAAGCTGATCGGCTTATTTTAACTGTTTCTACGTCAACGACATGTACAAACACATAATCAACATTATTGGAACTACTCCAATTAAATACAGCTAATGAAAATGATCGATTATTGTAATCAGTAGATTAGTTAAGACCGAACTATCTTTTAACAACATGCACAAGCAGCACAACCATGCTCTAACATATTTGTCAACACTCATCCCGATATCTTTAAAGGTTTAAAGGTATTTCGCATGTATGTATAAACAGCAAATATACAGTAAATAAGGATGATCTTCTGCAAAATCACTCTAACCTTGGTTGTTCCAGTACATTCCATGAAAAATCATTACTCTCTCCAAGCTTCACCAAATATTTATTGTGAGTATTAAATATTGAACACTTACTGTATATTTTAATATCATACTACTAAATATTAAATGATGCATTGTAAAGCATTGTTCCTAAAACAAAATGTCTTTTCTTTTGATTGAAAATGAAAGAACATAGCATCCCCATTAAAAAATACATATCCAAATATTTTTACATAAACAAATATTGATTGTACTCGCGTTGATAAAGGATGTTAGTTAGTCTTGAATTGACTATATATTTTGGCATAAAAAATAAACGCTCAGATACCATATGCATTTTATATTGATTTTTTTTTCTTTGCCAAGAAAGATTCACTAAAAATTTCACTAGGAAATGCAACCTGCATCAGTAATCTAAAGTTAAACAGCTGAGAGAGGATAATCATTACAAAGGGGAACAACTTGTATCTTTTATTGTACCTGGTGTCTCCCCTTGACATTATAATTCAACATTATAGTGCCATAATTCTTTTTAGCTAAGCCACTTATATCATGACCATGTTCTTTTTTCTGTAAATTTGGTAAAAATAATAATAATCATAATAATAAAAATAACAGTAATAATAATTATTATTATCATAAATACAGTTGTGAGCATAATTAGTTCCAGAAGCGTTCCTGTATATCAAAGTATATAAAAGTGAACTTCCCCAAAGAAATAATAGAAACTTAGATGATTCATTCCACAACTCTCCCAAAAAATCATATAAAAATTATTAATACAAAATGTAAAGTAAAAATTAAACAAACTAACCTGCACTTTACATTTGAATCGTAGCTGTAGTGATAGTGATTGAGACCAAAAAGAGGGGAGGAGAAGGAGGGGGGCTACTGTGTAGGACAACTTACACACACACACACACACACACACACACACACACACACACACACACACACACACACACACACACCAGTTTGCTGACAGACTCTAATGCAAACAAGCGCGTACACACATATACAAACACAAAATAGAAAAAATGCTCTGTTCACACACACGTGGTCACAGTGTTACAGTAAACAGTTTATGCGTGGACAGATGTTCACATTAAGACCGAGCATGGGAGACGATTACCCACAATACTGCTCGAGAATACGGTTCTTATCATCGTCTCTCAAAACCTGCAGTGTCTGTGATGTTGGTGATGAAACCGAAGATAAGTCAGGATGTCCCATTCACTCATACATGTTTTGTCAGCCAGGCTCTGAGAAATACAGTACATTACAGTCAAGTCACACTCTACAGATAGATGCTTTATTAAAAGCTCTTGAAAATGTAAGGAACCTTCACCTGATTAAACACTGATCAATAAATCTGTCTGGAACCAGTTCAAGCCATGGAGCATGAAAGGGCAGAACATCACTGATGAGATCGATTATTACAGAATGAATGGCTGAGCTGTGCATGCTCATATCTGCAGGGCTTCGATATTTTATTACATTAGGAGTTATCAGATCGGGGCTCCCTGCCTGGCATAGGCCTCCTATCTACATGTTCATCAACAGCGACGATTAAGACGAGGTTCATTAACCTGGAAGCATGTAGGAAATTTGTGATGCATTTACAGCATTCTTTCATCTTCGCTATCTGATTTATCCTGCTACAGTATGGGCATGAAGTAGGGTGCGCAAGCACACACAAACGCTGGGCAATTTGATTGGAATCAAAGCATGGGGAGAATCGAATGGGGGAATCGAACCCATCGAGACCACAGTGCAAACCACTACGCCTCCAGTTTAAAGCTCATTTTTTTATATTTTGAGAAATGGAACTTTGTTTATTATAAAATTATCATATACAAGTGGGATCAAAGGTACGGCCAGGATTAGTTAAAATTTCTGCCATGATGGTTAGAATTCCTCTAGCATTCCTCTAGGCGAGTGGCCTGTTATGTCTGAACTATGTATACACCAGACACAAAATAAATTTGTAGTGCTGTAGGGAAAATAAAAGCCATATGTAGAAAGGTTTAGAAGTATATTTTTATATAATCTTGAACAGGGAAAAAAAACAAAAACAAACAAACAAACAAACAAACAACAACAAAAAAAATATATATATATACTGTATATCTTGCAATTTTGAACACCTTTGGGATGAATTCGAGCAGACACTGAGAGCCCCACCTTCTCATCCAACATCAGTGTCTGACCTCACAAATGCTCTTCTGGAAGACTGGTCAAAAATTCCCATAAACACACTCCTAATCCTTGTGGAAAGCCTTTCGAGGAGCGTAGAAGCTGTTACAGCTGCAAAGGGGGCGGGGCCAACATCATATTACACCCTCTGGATTAAGAATCGGATGTTACTCGAGTTCATATGCATGTGAAGGCAGACGAGCGAATACTTTTGCCAATAAGGACTGTACAATATATATGTACAATTTGTGACAATGTGTACTGTATCTAAAGTACTAATAATGTTTCGAGTGGCAGCTCAGTGGTCTCAGTGCTAAATTTGTTCTGATTTCTTTTAAATGTAAGGTTTAAAGTTAGCCTAGTCTAGTCTTTCTCTGAATAAACTGTAAAAGTGTTTTACGGTTCATAACACGTTTTTTTTGTCTGGTTTTATAGGTGACTCTTGCTGGATTGTCCCTAATTAAACCACACACCCCCGCCCCCCGCCCCCCCCCCCTTTCTTTCACTCTGAGGTAAAAATCTGGAATGTTCCGTGTGAGGTATTCTGCTGCTCACTTTGCTGTAAAATTTTAAAAATCTTTTATGATTTTATGTACTACAAGGTTAAACCACATGTTACAAAGATGTACAGAACAACAAACCTAGTGTGTGTGTGTCCGAAAACACACCTGTGCTGTTGCCAAAATAGGATTTTTTCAGTCATGGGAACAAAAAAAAACTGCAGAGACAAAAGCAGGCTTAGCAACGGTGATCCGTCTTAAGCTTTCTTGGGAAATTCATTAAGCAGGGCCCCTCATGAGAAAGGGTTTGAATAAGTTAATGGTTTCCTCTAGACAGTTCCTCTAGGCGTTCTAACTAATTATATTCCCTATAAATGATTATTTACACCCTGGAGTTTCTAATCCTTGTATTTATTTATATGATTATATTCATTGCGTACATTCTAATCATAGGAAAGAGTAATTCAACTTTAATGAACGATTAATTATAAATTGGAGCTTTTTAGTCTCTCACTTTTATTCACAGAAAAGATTGTTAAGTTGTCACGGTGCTGTAAATGTGAGAGATGTTCAAGTCAAACCAGGACTTATCATAAAGTTTCCTGCGAATGAAGGCGTAAGACTTCAAGCCCAGTACGGTGAGGAGACTCTTAGCCGCAGTAATTAAATTCAATTAAATTCAATTTTATTTGTATAGCGCTTTAAACAATTGACATTGTCGCAAAGCAGCTTTACACAATCAAAAGAATTATTCAAGTTCGTATGGAATGTGAATGTGTCTGAATCAAAGCGTTCAGATAGTCCCTGATGAGCGAGCCGAGGGCGAAAGTGGCAAGGAAAAACTCCCTGAGATGGCAGTAGGAAGAAACCTTGAGAGGAACCGGACTCAACAGGGAACCCATCCTCATCTGGGTGAAACAGAAAGCAGGAATTGATCTGCATTCATACTGTGTGTTAGGTGGCAGGCGGATCAGTGCAACAGTTGATGTTAATAGATGTCAATATGGAGTCCAGGTAGTTATTGGAGGCTCAGGTAGGCTTGTAGGAAATTCCACTTCTGAACTATCGAGCGACTATAGCCAATATAGTCAAGTCTTCAGAGAAATAGCTGTCAACATCAGCCGAGGCCAGATCCGTCTTCATGGTAGAGTGAGACCATCCCCAGACACCAGACGCATCCCAAAGAGACTACATGGGGTACCCATGTGGCGAGATCTCCAACCAGAAGCGGACACATTTGTACGGTGCAGACATTTTAAAGAAGGCCGTACTTCTGCAAATGACGATCCCATGCCGAGGTGGCTTGGCAATCGTTCTTATAACTGTGTGAACATTCAACGAGTAGAACGCCTGATCCTTGAAAATCTTTGGATTACTTGTTGCCAACTTGTTGAAGAGACGCATCTGCCCCTGGGAACTGTACACACAATCATTCACCATCAGCACTTGCACATTCCAGGAATTGAGCTGGGAGTTATGGCGACATCCCGCATCCAGTCCTGACCTCTTTCTTCACGTCATTTCCATATCTTTGGGTCATTAAAGGAGTTCCTGGGAGTCCAGCGTTTCAAACTTAATGCAGGCAGTCTGATTATGGCTCTGGTGTAGCGCTAGGGAAACACTAGGATAAGTGCATTAGTGTAGCAGGAGATATAAAGGTAGTTATTACTCTTATAACTGTGTTTTTCTGCACAATCAAAAGCCCCGGTTTGACTTTGAACAGCCCTTGTACATTTCACTTTTATAAACAGCCTGTTTTGTAGTGCAAAGACGTCTCTGAAACTGTGTAATGCAGCATGTCCATAGTTTGTTACTTAAATAATGAATGACGTTCTGAGTGAAATGGATTTTGCAAGTGGCACGGTGGCTTAAAAGGTTAACGCTCACTATAAAAAAAACATAGAGGGTTCAAATCCCACCTCCAATCTGTGTGTGAAGAGTTTCAATGATGTCTCTTTGATCTGTGCGTGTCCTCCAATTGGTGTTTCCAAATTGACGCTTGGTGTTCATGAGTGTATGTTCTTATGGCCAGCAATGGTTTGGCACCCCATCCAGGGTTTACCCTCCCATGTGCCCTGAGTTCCCTGGAATACCTACACAAGATGAGCTCAGCCCAAATATGAAATTAAACCTTTTTTTTCTGATGATGCACAAAAACACTCTCCAGTTAACAAAACACGTCCTTGAGACCATATTTTCTATGAAATTAAATTTAGTGGATGGTGATGTTAAATGTCCTTCTCTATACAGGGTCGTATTTTTATTCTCAGCCATTATAATGAGTTACACCAAGTGGCAGCTGGTTCACTTGCGCCGGAGCCGTGACTCAGGTGAGCTTGAGTGGCTAATTGCTTACTCTGAACTGTAGAAGCATGGATAATGACACTATCCACAGGTTTAATTACTCAATTTAAGCTTATTCCTGGCTCATTCTGGCTCATTCCTTCTGGCTTTTAGAAGCAGACAGAGAAAGTCAAATAAATCTATTGCAAGGTTACAATCTCCTCTTCTGTTAGGGTGTACCTAATACATTATACCAAGTTTTGAATCTGAGTAATCAGAAGACATTGAATAATTGTCAATACGAGCAAATTGGACAATAATGCATCTTCAATTTAGATCACAGGTTTATGTTAATGTTCTCAGTATAATACATTGTCATTTCTATAGGAGTTACGTATTCACATATGAAGACATAAATAGTGGATGCTCCCAGTCAAAAGTGTGGACACACCTTCTAACTCCATGGTCTTTCCTGATTTTTATTTCTTTCTACATTATAAAACAATGCTGAAGGCGTCCAAAATATGCAACAATCTCCTTTGAATAGTTGATATTGAGCTGTATCTGCTACTTATGATCTGTAAATCCTTCATAACGGCTCTAACCTGAGGTAATTTCTGTAGCTGGTAACTCTAAATAAACTTCTCCTCTGAATCAGAGGTAAGTTTTGGTCTGCTCTCCTGTGAAGGTCTTCATGAGGGACAGTTTCATCGAGGGTTTTGCAGATGCACTTGACACAATTCTGTTCTTGCAAGAACTATTCCAGAACATCTGACCTTCACGTCTTGGCTGACTGCTGCTGTTGTTGTTAGAAGGTGTGTCCAAACCTTTGGCTGGTACTATAACAAATATGACCCATGACATGCCATTCATTAATCCATTAAAAATTATAACTGCTGACAAATTGCTCTAGTGTAAGTGGAATAAAACACAAGCTGTTGGTGGAAAATAACTTTGGAGTATTTAGAATAACTGTCTTTTGTGTCACATTAACCCATCAGTGTTTATTTTTCCTGTAAAGGTGTTTTTTTTTTTAAATTAAGTACACATTTAACGTTTCCTCATGATATATTCTAATCTTGTGAAATTTGAAAGATTCATCGTTTTACTCATCCGGGAAACATACATTATGCCCCATTTTTAAAGCTGGATGCAAATACATTTATCTGTAAAATTTTTGCATGACTGTTTCAGGAAAATGTATATTCTAAGGTGGTAATTAGTAAATTTACATGAGACTTAATTACAAGAACCTACACCGAGTGGAGTTGCAGTTGTATACCATACAGAGATTGGATTTCAATAAAAAAGCTTATTTGCTTAATTTTAAGTCATCAATTTGAAAATTGCTGGTTTCATATTAATAACTTGACAGAAAGCAATCCAAAACAAATTCAAAAATGAGAGATAAAGAAGACTTCCAGTGGCAGCACAGTGGTGTACTGGTTAGCAGTATTACATGTGGACTTTACATGTTCTCCCCGTGCTTGGTGGGTTTCCTCCGGGTACTCTGGTTTCCTCCCACATTCCAAGGACATGCGGATTAGGCTAATTGGTGTTCCCAAATTGCCCGTAGTGTGTGAATGAGTGTGTGAGTGTGTGAGTGTGTGAGTGTGCCCTGCGATGGACTGGCACTGTCTATGAGAAAGTGCCGTAAGTCTCCTGGGATAGGCTCCAGGCTTCCTGTGACCCTGTCCAGGGTAAGCTGTATAGAGAATGATTGAGTGAAAGTGAGAGTGAGAAGACTGACAGGCATAAGGACAAATGTAATGGCACCCTATACAAAATATCCTGCTATGTGGGTTAGCTAAGACAAATTGTGTGAATGTGTGCACATGGTGGCCTTTGATGGACTGAAGTTGAATGAATGAATGGATCAATTGATAAATTTCCCTATAGACGATGCAGAGTGGCTAGGCTGCATTAGTGGAATATTTAGTGCATATTGACATCAGAAAATTATCTTTCTCACCAGTTTTATGCTTTTAAACTCCGTGTGAAAGTCATCCATAAAGACCTTGGATGATCGAGTTTTGTGTAGAAGAACTTGACTGGCCTGCACCCTGATTGAACACCTTTGGGTTGAATTAGAGCAGAGACTGCGAACCAGGCCTTCTTGTCCAACATCAGTGTCTGACCACACAAATGTGCTTCTAGAAGAAGGGTCAAAATTCCCATAAACACACTCCTTGTGGAAAGCCTTCCCAGAAGAGTAGAAGCTGTTATAGCTATCTAAAGGGGGTGGGGCCAACATTATATTATTAAACACTATGGATTTAAAATCAGATGTTACTCACATGCATGTAAAGGCAGGCATGCGAATACTTCTGGCAGTATAGTGTTTGTCTTCTCAGGCACATTATAATTTAATCAAGCGATTCAGAAGTCGCTAATTATTGGTCCAATTACATCACTGCTGGAAATGAATCGTTAAAGCAGCTCACCTATAAAGACTAAAAGTGTGCATACAATCTCACACATGGTGCTTTCAGTGCCTTGTTTCTCTTCTCGGGAGTGAGCTCTGGCTGGTAGTGATGCACTAACATAACAAATTCGCACAGGGTAATTGATTGCAACTTTACACACGCACATGCTAATTAATTAGATCAATTATGAGATTTGTGATATGGTGATGTCTTTTTCATAGTCTACTGAAATATCACTGTTGGTTAAATGAGAAAGGGCATCCTCTTAGTTCCTGGCTTTACTGGTAATTAGGCACGGTCACTGTGCCAGTATTTGTGTGTAGTGTTTCATTCCTGTGTGTGAGCAATAATAGAAATCATTACTGATTATAACTCAGTCATTCATTAAACAACAACAGCAACAATTTAGTGCATGTTTAGGGCTAGTTAACTAGTGCCAGTACAACATACTGTATGTGCTGTTGGGTTTGATGTTGGTCATGCTTATTTATTTATTTATTTATTTATTTGTTTATTTATTTTTAATTTGTTAATTTTGATGAGTCAGATGAAAAATGTTATTGTAAGAAATTTATTGCAAATAGGTGTTTTGCAACATCTTTTGTTCCAGCGCGTAACAAGTGTCAGGATTCCTCTAGGAAAAAAAAAACAGATTAAATATTAATTTATACTGAACTATTAATCATGCAACAGTTGATGTTTTTTCTTGTATAAACCTGACTTCTGGTCCGGTAAAACTAGCTGCTCAGCTTTCCCTTAAAAAACAATACACGAGTCATGTGTACTTCAAACAGATTGGGTGCGGTCTGTTCGAATATGGCTGGGTGTATCCTTAGAGTGTCTAAAGGATGTTTGCCCAGGATGTTTTTTATTATTATTTTTCATTTTAAATCTTCCACATACATTTCTACAGTAGTATGCAAAAGTCTTGAGCTACCCCTCATTTCTTCATATCACGTTTAATATCATATGTACAGTACGTTTTGATGAAAGGAAGTTCATTCCACCACCTACTGTAGGTCCCAGAACAGAAAAGAAAAGTCTAGATGCCCTGCAGTGCTGGAGGATCCGAGGGAACGCAAGTGATGTGGATTAAAATGAAAGAACAACTCTTTTACTGAGACAGGCTGCAAAGTGTATAAAGATACAATAGCAACCTCATTTCCCCGCTCATCTGTTCCAGCCACTCAGCATTCAGCATCAGCAGTATACTAATCACCGGCCTGACCATCTGTCATCATCTGCACCTGATTCTCACTGGTTCATGCCTTACGTTCGATTGGTTTTATGCTTGATTGATTCATAATTCTGAAATTAGTCAGAAACACGCACAATGTCGTTTTTAAGACTACATTAAAATACAAGAAAGTCTGTCTCTTTGGAAGCAAAATATGAAAAACGAGTCGTGGCTCAAGAATTTTTGCACAGCGCTTTACTGTATATGCAACTCAAATTCTCCTCTCAGACACTAGAGGGCACTGAAATGGATGCGTTGCTCTTTAAACACCCTGTTCATTGTCATCCGTAGTCATCTATATCTCTATCTACATCTGTATCTATATCTATAGTGCACCAAAAAGAAATGTGATGAAACGGTGAATGTGGATTCCAATTGTGGCACATTAGACTGACAAATGCGTTTCGGGCAGTTTATGGAGAAGTAAATCAAGTCAATGGATCCTGACAGGGCAATCTTCAGCTGGTCTAAATGTCCATCGCTTTCGCTGACGGGTGACGTCCCACAGCAGGGAAGACTGGAAAGAGTTTGGCATATTGTTGTGTTAAAGTGACATGCAGCGTTAGAATCCCATTCATTCTTAACATTTACTTGTGCAGGATGTATAGAAGGAACAATAAGGTAACAGACTGCCGAGCGTCTTCTGAGGGTTAAAGTGATTGATGACTCGTTCTGCTTGCTTGTGTCTTATTGGCACAGTGAGACCCGGCACCTGGTTTGCGTTATTGGATTTATTGTACATCATCATTTGCAGTTTGCATTCATGACTTTTGGCATTCATGACTAGCTGCAATTTCTCATGTAGTTGTTTTGAAAGTTGTGGCTTTCTGTGTTCTTTGTACCACTTGTTTAAAGGTAAATTACATCATTTTCACACTCGCCCTAAATGCATGGATCGAGTCCTGGCTTGTTTGGACCGTTGTCATCACTGCAGGTTTTACGGTAGCTTCACACAGATCAGTTCCTTTCAGATCTTTCGTGCTACTTTTTCTTTCATGCAAAATCTCCGCAAAATGGGAGACAATTACTATGTCGCTTTATTGCTCCTATAAATGTGTGTGTATATTTACATTTAGATGAGTTTTTCTTAATTTTTGCTGCATATTAATGACCAGAGGTTTGGGTGAAGGTTTGTGAAAGCAGCGTATATATATATACAAAACACATTCAGAATATTTAATTATAACGCTTTCTCCCTCCATGTGTAAAAAAATTGTTGAATTTAATTGTACATGACAAAATGGAGACAATAGGACATTTAAGGGACCATCTGGATTATATATACACCTTTGCAGTATGTCCAGTTGAGAACTGTCCTTTGTTTTTTGCTTTTTAAAAGTTAACATAAACATGCAGTTTAGTGATCTAATAAAATTTATGTTTATGGTCTGTTTCAATGTCGCTTTGGCTGAGGATGGGACACATATGGATGCGCATATATAATTGGGCTCCAGTATGAGCTCCAGTACTGCAGTTTTGAGCTGTGGAAGGCAGGTTGCACTTTGTGAACATAATAACTGAAGTATGTTTGCTGCTTGGGATTTTGGGACACCAGTAAAACCTACTCTGAATCTGTGTTTGGATTAGATTTGTGTGCGACATCTCAGAGTCCCTCCAGCTTTCTCAACTTTTTATTTCTGTCTCGTCTCTGCCTTGTACGAGCACGGTTGTAAAAAGAATCAACGATGTTCAAAAGCCGTCCACAAAATTTCCCCTGAGAGATCCTGAAAAGAGCAGGTTGTGACTAACACGACCATGATCGCATGCCATCTTTGGTACCTTAAAACTGGGAAAAAAGCTGAGTGACATGTATGTGGATCCCATCCTATAGAAGAAAATCAGGAGAGGTGGAAGGTGAAAAAAACTCTAAGGAGCATGGCTGTGGCATCAGGCTATGTTCCGTCAGGTCCATTACATTAATGCTTGACTACTGCCTGATATTTGGGGATGGGCGAGCGAAAAAAAAAAAATCTTCAAGTAAATATAGCAAGATTTACAGGTCAATAAACCAATTACATTGTTGTCTTGCTTGGAGCAGGGAGAGCACAGTCAGCATTTAACAAAGATATTTCACTGTACATGTCTTCACTCTTCATTACTGAATTGTTTATTGTTTTTTTTCCAGTTCCAGTTCCACTACATGACACACTACAAGTGGCATCACCGTGGCCTAGTGGTTAGCAATGTCACCTTGCAACTCCAGGGTCAGGGTTCGAATCCTGCCTTGGGTCTGTGTGCATAGAGATTGCATGTGTTCATGCGTGCTTGGAGGGTTTCTTCCCGGTGCTCTGATTTCCTCCCACAGTCCAAAGACATGCAGATTAGGCTTACTGACCTTCCCAGATCGCCCATGGTGTGTTGACCGGAGGTCGTACACGGTCATAAAATGGGAATAAATACAATGGTAATCACCACTGGCCTTCATGGTCCCTGTTTGGACAACAGAGGTTCCTAGATGGATGGTTGATGGACATGAGAAGTAAAGACACAGGCTTGGTTTCAAACACTTTATTTAGTAGTGAGTCAGTGTGTAGGCTATGGTGAGTGTAAAAGAAAAAAAACACATGTAAGAAAATGTATAGAAACTAAAATGTAACTGAAATTCAAACTATATGTTTGAGGAAAAGAGAGTTTCATCAGCCTCCTCTGTGGCTTCAAAGGGCAGTTGATGGATCTTGAACCTCACCCTTGCCCTCTTTACGACTGAACGCCTCCACAGTGAAGGCAAAAGGCTATGAAAGAAGACAGCATCTTCATCCTCCACTGGTGGTGGTGGTGTATGAGGGGTGGATGGCTTCATCACTGACATCGGTCTTTTTTCAAAAACCTGACAAGCTTTCTCTTATCTTTCTCTTTCTGCCTCTGTAATTTCCCTCAACTCTTCTTCCTCATCTCCTCCGCCTGAAGTGACCGGACTTGAAAAGGTCATCTAACTGCTGTTCTTGCTGGCATCTCTCTCTTCCTTCTCTGGCACTGGGCTTGTGAGTTGATGCTTGATTTTTCAGTCGGGGGAAAAACCCCATCACTCCCATGAAACGCCCTGACTCTGTCCTTCCTCTTTTTTTATTTTTATTTTTTATTTTATTTATTTCTCCTTATTCCTTTCCTTCTTACCCCTGTCCCTCAAGAATTTCCAACAGCACACCACTTCAAGCGAAATGCCAACTTTTAAATACAATAAATATTGTTGTTAGTCTTTTGGTTACTCCAGTCGAGGGGTCGCCTCAGCGGACCAACTGATCTTTGCAACAACTTGGCACAGGTTTTTATGCCGGATGCCCTTCCTGACACAACCCTCCCATTTTATCTGGGCTTGGGCACTGCTGGGGTTTGGGCATTGGCTCGGAATCCAACCCGGGCCTTCCGCACGGTAGGTCGAGAAACCTACCACTGAGCCACCAGTGCCCCTTGTTTTAAAGACGATAAATGAACTGAAGATTTCCTAAAATTGCAAATCCTAAATGAAAAATTCCTTCAGTAATGATCTTGCATCTTTGCATTGCATTAATCAAATGCACAGTTTAACCTAAAAACAAATCTCTGACCTTCTGGAGAAACCGATTGTTCAACTCCACATGCTTGACCTCACATTAATGCCGACATGTAAAGCTAGTCGTGATGCGAGCAGCCGAACATATACAGATATCCTGTCTACCTCTTCCGCGGAGAGATACAGACCATACCTATGTGATATTCTGGAATTTTTGGTTTTGGTGGCTATACTTTATAGCCATACATAGTCTATGCCCATTTTCCCAGCATCGTCAGCTTCAGCTCCTTTGTCACTTTGAGGTAAGTTCCATCTCCATGATAAAGCAGGCTACTGTACCTTGACCCAGTCTGTATTCCACAGCTAATTCGGTCTCCAGTGGACAGAGGTTGACTCGGCTGTCCAGTGGATTTTTATCCATGTGAGACATTTTTTTTCCTTGGTGGCTTTGACAGCTTTTTACTAGTGTGATTTGGTCTCAAGGTTTGTTTTTGGCTATTAGTGGCAGGTCATCTCTGAAAATGGTAGGAATGTGTAATGTTGCCTTGGAAAGAATCAGAACCGGGTTTACTGCCAAGTACAAAATTGTAATATTACACAAAGATAAGCTAAGAGAATACAAAATGCAGCTATTTCATTCATTAAGGGGAAAAAAAGCTGTCCAAACCTCCCTGGTCCTATGTGAGAAAGTCATTTCTAAGGCTTTGGGTCTCCAACTTGGAACCTTTCCACAATGACGGCTCATCCAGGAGCTCATAAAACTACCCAGAACAATATCTAAAGAACTGCAGGGCTCACTTGTCTCGGGTCAGGTCAGTGTTCATGATTCAGCAATAAGTAAGCATAAGGACCCGAGAGACTTTAACAAGGGACACATTGCGATGGCTAAAACGCTGGGTTACAGCGTCTCCACATCAGCAGGTCTCCTGGGTCGTTCCTTGTACGAAGTTCAACTAGTGTAAGTAAGGACGCCTGGTGAACTGGTGACAGAGTCACAGCGTTCGGGTTTGTACAATCACACTAGCGCACAGCACAAGCTTACGTCTTGCTTATGTTTTATTGTTCCACACTGCAGTAGTGTGTACAAAAGCTCCACATCTCCTCAGGAGGCAAATGACTTATTTTTCCTGAATCTGTTCCATCTACACAGGATGTCGAGCAGGCAGTGATTAAAAGGACTCGGTGCCGTAGTCGTGCGTGAGCGGAAGACAGTAAAGCGCAGGATGGGATCGAAATAGATTGGAACGCGAGCCAGAACAAACTTCAGCATCCCTCGGTGATCCGAATACATTTTGGATTACACACCCACTCACGGTCTTGTAGTCATTCATCGCTTTCCAGTTATGAGCTTCTATTCAGGAACTCGTTTTGATGTAATTTTGGGGACTCTCACAACACATTTACCAAAAAAAAAAAAAAAAAAAAAAAGGATGTGATTAATTACAGACTCAGAAGCTCAGAGCTCCCTTGAGTTTGTGTTTTATTGCTCCACATACATTTTTATTTAATATTTTAATTTTTATTTCAGCATCTTTTGTAAAAAAAAAAATAAAAATAAAAAGATGCATTCTAGCAGCTGTTGGAACTCCTCACTTAATATTGCACCTTTATTTACCTATATATGAATCGTTTACATGGCTTATGGCCGACTCATATGCATTTTAATATATTGTCGTGTTATGGCCGGGCAAGTAATCAAAAATGTATGTCCGAACCTCTAATCATGTGATTGTGATCATTAATTAATTAATGAACAAATCTGTTACTACTTTCCTGGCGGCTCAGCGGCTTATTGATCAGTACTGTCACCTTGCACCTCCAGGGTCCGGGTTCGGGTCCCACCTTGGGTCTGTGGGCATGGAGTTTGCAACGACATGGTGATTAGGCTAATTGGTGTTCCCAAATTGCCTGTAATGTGTGAATGAGCGTGTGAGTGTGTACAGTATGTACCCTGTAATGGATTGGCATCCTGTCTCATGCCCTAAGTCTTCTGGGACAGGCTTTAGACCCCCGCGGATAAAGCGGCATAGTGTTTTTAGTCACGTGACTCCGTAATGTGACATGGAAGCAACAAAGCATCCTAGCCTGCACAGTTGACCATATTTAGTGTACCAACCTTGTTAGTTCTCTTTTTTCTCCTCATAGTTCTCCATCATTTAGGAATCATAATCGAGGTAAAATGTTCATTACTCATGATATTGATTTGAGTTCATGTCGCCTAGCGCTATGTCAGAAAAATCACAGTCGGGGAACGATGAACAATTTTTCTGCAACCATCTACAAGTAACTTCCTGCCTCCAGGGATATATAAAATAAATCTAACATCTGCGTAAACTATTTAAAAACAGCTTCATGTCAAGTGACAGCGTCAGGAATGAGGAAACAGATGGTAAGAGTAGGACTAAACATATTAAACAATATGGTAACACAAGCCTGGTTGCACTCTTATGATGAATTCAAAATGTTAAAGAAAAAAAACGTACTCACACACTTACACACACACACTCACACACACGCTGTCAGATTCTTTCATCTAAACAGCCTGCACCATTTCCCGCAGAACAATTCTGTCGAGAAGAAACAGACCGAGGCATAATTCTGAAAAATGTCTTTAATACAAAATCTGTAATATTTGAGGTCTTTTTAGTGTGCTCATAAAACCTTCATAGACACGGCGTTCCTTCAACACTTTCCTTCCTTCATGTATAAAGTGAGCGTTATAAAGTGAGATATGCGACAGGTTACAAGCCACAGAAACGAGGATCCTACAATAACTACAATAATTATTCTTTTCTTTTTAATACATTCCCATCACAATAAAAATCATCTTCTATCATCATCTGTCCAAAATAGAAATCTTATTTTACTTTTAGCTGATTTTTTCCCCCCTCACATATACATTTATTTCTAGAAATCATAAAAAAAAAAATCCATATCCATATTATAATGTTACTTTACATTTCATGGCCCAGTGGCACGACAGCATACGTACAGCTAAAGTCTGAAATGACATGTCCGTCCTGGCGTATTGAGGTTCCACTTAGAAGAGTCGTCCATTTTAGAGAAGGACAGTTTGTCCTTTATAAACCGTTTCTTTCTGCATATGAAAATATACTTCTGTATTCGCTCTAACCGTACTGAAACGACTGCATGACGTCCGTCATGAACCTGGATAAAACTATTCTGTACTGTTGTGTCAGTGAGACTGGAAGAAGGTCGAGTGTGTTTGGAATCTGCGGGGAAAAAAAGGAGGATTTTTCTCACATGAAAGACCGTCCTTCTAGAGGGATCATGATCGTCAGACTGACATCAGATCCGGATTTCGCGTTAAACTTCTGCACGTGTGCTGTTATGGGAACACAGTCAGTGAAAGCTTGAGCTTTTCCAATAACAGCAACACCGGAGCATTTTAGAATCTACACCAATCAGCCACAACAATTAAACACAAAACATTAAACCCAGTACTGTGTAGGTTCCCATTGTGCAGCTCGAGCAGCTCCTGCCCCCTCAGGGTGTGACTCCATACGACCCCCGGGGGTGTGACTGTGGGGTTTTGCACCATCAATTTGATGGTGGAGTCTCAATGGATTGGGCTTGTTTGGTTTGCACCATCCAATGATTGGATTGAAATCTCAGGAACTCTTTCCCTGCTAAGCCCCATATGCAGCAAGCTGTCATGAGTTCTGATACACTATATGGACAAAAGTATTCGTCCAAACCTGTTAAATATTAAATTCAGGTGTTTCAATCAAGCCTCTTATCCCCAGTGAAGGGCAATCAATCTTAATGCTTCAGCATACTAAGACATCTTGGACAATGCTATGGTTCCAGTTTTGTGGCAACAGTTTGGGGAAGACCCAACATGACGGTACACAAAGCAAGGACCATAAAGACAGCTGTTATAGCTGCAGAAACCTATGTATTTGGATACAGTGTCATTGCAGGTTTGGCCAAATACTTTTGTCTGTATAGTGTACCTTTCTATCACAGCCAGCATTAACTTTTTCCCCAGCTTCTCACAGGCACAGATGAGCCTCAGGCACTCATGAACCTGGTATATAAATGTTATTCCAGTACCATGCGGTGGTATTATGGCTGATCGGGATGTATTAAAGAACAAGATGTACATTCTCTCTGATTATGCATATAATGCTTGGAACATTTGCAAAATATGTTTTTGTATCTTATAGCAGCTACAGTTGCTCCTTCTTTCTCTCTATCTTAAAATGAATTAAAAACAGTCGAAATTGTATTTGTTTCTAAGAAATCCTGAAAACGTTCCTGTGTCAGAACCCTCCAGGCCACAGCTGTACCTCTGACTCTTCCAAAGCACTGACACTGAGGACACTTTAAAAAACCAACCAAAAAAAAAAAAAGATAAATAAAAGAAAAATACGTCTTTTGTACAGAAAATGTCAACAATGACGTTTTTTTCTTTTGTAACCTAAAATTGTAGTGTTTGCCATACATTCTTTGTACATGTTGTTGCTATGGAAATAATAACATATTACAACTAGCGCACTAATATAACACTATTACCTGTTATTACTGCAGCTGTTATTAAAAAAAAAAAAGAAAAGAAATAAACATCTTCTGTCTAATCAGAAATAAGAATTCGACAGGGCTAGAGCGTACGTCGGGTTATGACATGCCTTATTATCTCCAAGCCCGTCCTCATGGCTTTCTGCACAGACTGATCCTCATTAGTGCCATTCCCTGAGCTGGCCATCACTCAGACCATCAGCAGCACTCGGTATTCTCTCTCTCTCTCTCTCTCTCTCTCGCTCTCTTTCTGAATCCTGCACTCAGCCTCATGGGCCTCATTCTGTCCTGCTCTATCTCCTCTCCTAGAATGACTTGCTCCCTGGTCCTTTGGTTATATATGCACCCATGTCACACTTTCTAGTTCCTTCAGCCTTTCAACATACTGTAGCTATAGTTAAACCTAATATCTACTGTGGGTTACAATCATTAACAGGCTAATCATATATTCTATTTAGCCACTAACTCATTTAACCCCTACATTACTCATGCATCCATCTGACCATTCCAGCACCTTCTGTGAGACACAGATCTCTATGAACAACAAGTCTCAGGTTTCTGATTCCTCATATTAGCGGTGATTTGAGATCGATAAGTGAGGCCGAGTCCAATAAAGTCTGGGCGATCCAATAAAACTGCTATGTGTACTATTGAGCTCAATATTGCAATAATGCCTAAGGGCCACGTCACACTCCGACAAATTCCCACAGCGTCCTTAAAATTTCGAAGAATAGCAGGAACTGGGTCAAAAAGGAAAAATGTGCATTTCTCAAGGTCATACTTCCTAATGATGTCCCTCAGTGCCGTTTATGATGATGTTGTTGCTAATGTCCACTAATCACTCACACCATTCTGTTCCGCTCACCAGAACGGTTTCTCATCAGATTGCACCACGATCATACAGGACGCTTATCGCATACATACGACCTGTACGTTGCCATTGCGACACAGTTCTTTTTAATTAGTGTGAGAAATTATATCCAATGTTTAAGATGGTAAGCCATAGAAGAACGTAATATGTCCTTAATGTGGTCTTCTACAATGTGGCATGAACCTACCATCGTCATAACACAAGCCTTGCGAGAACGCTGCTGACGTAGCGACAACACGGTGACATCCCAACGATAACTCGGTCAGAACGCCATCCAATCCTTTCCATCTTTCTCGGAAATCAATAAAGTCCCCAGCAAGTCTTAGGTTTGCCGTTACCTGGTCAATGCCATCGTTACTACATCCTTTATGAAGGTTTTCCTGCGTCTCGCTTCAACCACATCCTAAAAGGGCTTGTCCAAAAATAAGCACGTCAAGGGAGACAAAACTACATGGTTAATGGTTCCTACTGCCAAATAGACATAGAGGGAACATGGCTCAGTGTTACAGGGGTAAGATGTGATGCAGTTTAAAGTGCCCTCAAGTCAGACACGCTGTAAAATTGGCCACTACGGATTTGCGTCATGGTTGGGGGGAAAATTTCATGAAATAAAAAAAGGAAAAGGTGAGCAATCTCACAATCGTTCCAAAATTCTGCCTTGGAGTAGTACAGAGACCCATTGGTGATATTACACTTATAACCTAAAAAAAAAAAAAAAACATATTAAAACTTCAGAAATCTCAGCTTATGTGTCCTGAGTAGCTTTGGGAGGACAGAGATCATTCTTTATATCATTTCATTTGCCTGTCAGGCATCAAGCAAGTAGCTTAGTTTTTGACATCATACATTATTGTGCATACTACAAGCAAAAAAAAAATTTTTTTTATAAAAATTAAGAAAATGCA
Source organism: Clarias macrocephalus (assembly GCA_011419295.1). Taxonomy (NCBI): domain Eukaryota; kingdom Metazoa; phylum Chordata; class Actinopteri; order Siluriformes; family Clariidae; genus Clarias; species Clarias macrocephalus. The sequence continues at coordinate 287,119 of JAAGKR010000063.1, forward strand.
TCAACTAACCATCAGTCTGCTAAAGTTAAGAGAATAATGTTTTGGTGATCATTGGATTGAAAACTGGAGCTAATGTTTCATTAAACGTGGTAATCAACATACCTTGCATTCTTCTACTGATGAGCTCTTTCAATCCTTTAGTATAACATCTATAGGAATAATAATCTCTGTACTGACAGGTGCAGAAGAAATGATCTAAAATAGTGATTTGAGTTATTAAAATAATAAGTCATATATTCTGAATATGTCTGTGGTGATAAGTAATAAAGTGATAATAATAATAAAAAAACATGTTATAGTGCATATGCAGAAAATACAGTGGTTCTCAGAAACGTCATGATGATAAACCCACTCTGCGGCTTTCCCTTAAGGCTTACGGTCATCGATGGCTGCTTTCTTCACAGAGAAAAAAAAGTTCTCTCAAGAAGGCTGATGACGACTGGCTCGATCAGTGGCTTGATCATGACAAAGTTCTCGAGCATTTCCTACTCAAATGACAGCAGGTCTGGGTGTGGTTCCTCGTTCTCCCCGTTGGAGCTTCTCATATGTTCCACTGAGCCGTTCTGAAGACGTTCTCCCTCGCTCACGTTGATGCGCCAGTCTCCTTTTCCTGGACGTGGTGTGGATGCCATCCTATCCTCAGAGCCGCTCAGTTTCTGCTTGAGCTCGAGGCCGTCCTTGTGGATGAGGTCGGGAACAGAGAGCAGCACGTGCGACTGATCTTCCTCCATGGTGCCACGTTCCTTCTGTTCACCAGCTGTTTGGACGCCATCCATGTCAGCACACTGGCCTTTCATCTCCATGTTAGTCTGGGCCTTGAGAGCATTAATGGTTCCTGATGGTTTTTCAGGCTTTTCGGGTTGCTCGGGAGCTTTGACTTGGTGGAGCTTCTCTGGGGAGGACAGGAACGAGGAGTCTGAGAGCTCTGGAGAGGCTACCACGGGGTCAGAGGAGATCATCATTTCCTGAGTGGTCTTCAAAGCACGGGGGAGACGCTTCTTGTTGGTGGGAGGTGGAGGTTCCAGGCGAGGAAAGGGGTCCAATGAAACGTGGCTGTTAAGGAAAGAATAGAAGTTAAACTGTGGTTGAGGAAAACTTGAACAAAGTTGGTCATTTATTGATTTGTCAGATCCCCACCAAGTTTCCCCTGTTGGGCCCTTGAGCAAGACTTTTAAGTCTCAAATGTATTATAAGATGAAAATAGATAGGGGCATCTGCCAAATGCCATTAATGTAAACGTGGTGACTTTAAAAAAAAGTGTGTATTTCTGCATTTTTTTATGTGGAATCAGTGAGAGCTCTGGTGAAACTCATTCGCTGAATCGCACAAAGCACTGCTTAAGAGGCTGACTTGTTTCATAATCAAAGATAAGAAGCTGAAATTACAAGCACTGGCTGAGATCACACTGCGGGCCAAAGCTTTAGTTGTAATTGATGCAATTTAATTTTAAGATCCTTTTAAATAACAAGTACTTAAACAACCTTATCAGTCATTATAAGAGGTTGTGAAGACCCAGATTACTGTAAATAATCTACATCGTTAAGACGTTTATGACATTAGATGTATTAGTCCTATTAACAGCCCCAAAACATCCTAGTGCTAGTCAACGGAGCATCGAGAGAGCGCTGAAATCTCGAATCTACAGGCTAACAAGGTCTCCTCAGACGTTCAAAGTGTTTCTAGGAGTAATTAAAAATCAGTCTGCGCTGAAACAAGGCACATAAAGATGGTGAAATAAATATGCTCTATACTTAATTGTCTCCCAATTAAGTCAGAATCATGAAAAGTTGAAAAACCTCTTCCCAACACCCACGTTACTCCGCTTGAGGCTTTCTTTCTTCCCCTCAAAGAGATGCCGATCAAGACCAGAGTGATTCCAGACTTGCTCATGATCACTCGTTCCACACTCACACTCGCTCAGTGAACATATGTGATGCACAAAGTGCTTGTAAAGGCAAAGTGAATGCTTCTCTGTGATCTCGGCATCAGGACTTTCATGCTTCTGTGTTTCCAAGCAGAGGAGATGACTCTCCGGAGTACATCGATAAACAGAATCACGAAGACACCAGCCACGCTCGCACCCGCTAATGAAAAGGCAGTGTTCTGCAGTTGAACATAAACACTGCAGTGCTAAAAAAAAATCCCATTAAGGTTTTCTGAATGGTGCAACGGTCTAAGAATTAATTACAGAGAGTTTGAATCCCAACAATGTGACAGCCTGAGACTGCTCGCTGGGTGGAAACTGTGGCGTTCTTCCATTAATTATATAGAATGGGTGAGGAACCTGACACTTTTCAGATTTTGATTCAGGTATGTGTTTGTGCAAGTGTTATTATTTACCTGTTAGAGGTTACTTTATGGCTGGCCCACACCGCTCCCACGTTTTTGTTCACCGCTGTGACTCCGATGTCCCCCAGACTCCCGGGTTCTTTACGGCGCAGCAGGTCATTGACTTTAGCACCCATGGCTTTCCCCAGGTTTTTCAAGTAGGGGCTGCTTTTTTGGACTCCCGGAGACGAGAAGTCACGGCGGCCGGAGCCGGAGCTCAGCTTCGTCCCCTGCTTCAGCTGCTCACTTGCGCCCGAGTTCTCAAACATGCTTTGGTCAACTGCAGAGGGAAGACAGAAAACAGGTATCCAGTTATGAACAGGTATCCAGTTATGCTTGTTAAAAATCTTTTTTTATTTTTATTTTATGTAGTGCTAATCGGCGACGTTCACATTGCAAGCAACATTGTTCAATTCTGATTGGTTGGGTCGGATTTGCGTGTCAAGGCGGTTCAAATTCATAATTACGAAATAAAGACTTTTTTCTGACTCTGATGTGGACACGTCTGTCATGCGCACATCGATACGTCTTTGCTCACGTTATCTAGGTTAAAACATGTCCAGTGTTGTTTGGCCGCTCATTAATTTCGACAAATGGATGTGATTTTAGCAATCCATTGCTCTGGAGGATGGCCAGCGGTTAGTCAGCTGTATTTGTTGAGGAGCCAGATGCCTTGTTTTAGCTTTTTTAGCAGCTATTGCTAGCACTTGGGACTTTATGAAATCCCTGCGCTGTCGGTGATGACTGATGACACCATACTGTATATGTATGCGCAGATTCCCATGTGACCGGTCTCATTCAAGTCACGTGACCACTTATCGGATATATATCAGATCCACCACCACATATGAAAATGACTTGGATCTGATCTCCAAAACAAAACATTTGTGCATTTGGACAGCAAAAAAAAATTAAAAATCAGATCACGGATTTGCGTCACTTCATGCTGGTAATGTGAACGTCGCCATAGAAACATACAAAAGCTTTGGAAGAATGGTGAACAAATAAAAATGCTGTAGGTGGATAAAGCAGACTCCACCATTCATCAAATGACATTTTCAAGACAAAAGCAAAAATCTCAACATCAACACGTGCACATTACACTTCAACACAAAGCAGATTACAATACAGCATGGAGAACGGTCTCAGAATACTTCTGATGCAATCTTACCTCCTGATATTTCTTTGCAAGCATTTAAAGGGAGACAGAGGATTACGTTTGAACATCAACATATACAGTACATATATTTATATATATATACATAAATATATATATACACAGTGTATATAAGTTATGAAATAGGCTTATAAAAATCTTTCCCCATGCAGACTGTTTTATTTCCCAGTATAAATCTGTTACCTTCGCACAGCTGCCACTGGTTCCTCATACACAGCCACACGGGAGGCAGAAAATAGAATGAAAACATGCCATAACAACAACACAAAGCAAGCGGCTGAAAAACCCACAAACGTATCCTTCTTATAGTGACAATTCCCAGCCTTAAGAGAGCCAAGAAGGAGATTAATGTGTCTTTAATGTACAAGGACCGCTTGCAGTCGCAGTGATTTTCAGCCTGTTAGCGGAGAATTGGCTGAAGGATGAAGGATGAGAGCCGGAGCCTCATTAGGATAACCCAGTTTCCCCACTGATAACGAGCACTTTCAAAGATTCCTTCTGCCGTGTTGTTATCAGCACTGTACACCCCGGAGGAGCCTCTTGTGCCATTGCACTATGCAAATGTTTGACATTGGAATTCAGGGGGAAATATTTGGACGGGTAAACCGGTGAGATGCGCTAGACAAACATTTGCATAATAAAAAGCTTCCGACTGAATTTCTGTTTAGGATTCAGGAACAACAAACATCTCCAGGCCTTTTATTTTGTACAGCTTGAGACACATCCAAATGATGGAAACGATCGTAAAGCTTTGTGTATGTGGTGAAAGAAATAACAAGTACGTACTGGTGATTTACGTTATGTACGTAGATATAAAACTATATTAAGCTTCCTATAAAGAGCATTGCAGAGTTGCTTTGTACACAGCTATATGCTATGCCGTAATGTGCGAATGTACAGAAGATTGAATTACAGAAATTGGAACAAATGTGTTTACTCTGACAGCCTGCAAAGTGCACAGAGAAAATACCGCAGCAGCGACCTCATTTCCCCTCTCGTCTGGTCCAACCGCTCAGCATTCAGCGTCACCAGTATACTGTACTAATCACGGGCCTGATCATCTGTCATCACCTGTCTCTCACTGGTTCATCACTGGTAGATTTTTTTTTTTAAGGTACAGGGACTGGACTGAAAATAAGATCCAAAATGTCCTTCAGGAAAACTGACACTGGAGACTCGTCCTTAAACAAATACCTGCTTTAAAGCTTCAAAAGCATTGGAAAACAACAACAACCCTTTTTTTTGTACTAGTCTAAGACCCTGTGTATAAGCTGTTGAGCAGTTCTTAAAACATTTCCAATAATTGTAATGTTTTCTTAGGTTGATGCGGGTGTATAAATTGAACGTTTTGTACTAAAGTTTTTATTGCCCTTAAGACAGTGTACTGGATGTACTGTCCTCCTGTGTGGGGTGTAAAACCTAATAGAAGTTAAAAGTATCACATACTGTACAGTATGTATTGGACACATACGGTATGTGATACTTTTTACTACTAAGTACAAAAAATATATATGAAAAACCGTTTACGCTGGTCACTTTTACTGTACTTTTAATCACTACATTTTAAATAGAGACTCGTTACTTTTCAGTTGATAATCACGCAAACACGCGTGGATTGATTCTCTAATTTAAACATAAAGCATTGACGCTGTCACTCAGAACACATCACGACTGAGCTACACCCCACACGGGGAGGACAGAAACAAAACAATTCCACCAGTCCAATCACCAGAAATGATTGGCAGGTCGATGCTGGTCAGTGCAACAAAGTGATTGACGGTTCCCTAGGCAACAGATCGCATCTACTTGGTCTCTGGGCTGCGGATTTGTCTGGCTGCTTTTTCAAGTCTTTCAAAGAGGCGCACTTGAAAGGGAAGCGATTTACAGAAAAATGTGTTTATTTGTGCTTGTACTTTTGTATTTAAAGGACATTTTGGAGCATTTATAGTACTTAGTACGTCACCTCAAAAACTAAGTGGTACTTCTTAGGCAACTACTTGTACTTTTTTCTTGTGCATTGAGTTCATGTACTTCTGCCACCACTGCAACGAACAATAAAATAAACTGAAATTTTATTCGCTAAACACAAAGTGATTGTAAAGCTGGAAATATTTTGGAACTCATTTGTGTTTGTATTGGCAATACTCGGAAACTTGTACCAAAAATTGACGAGTGACATCATCAGATGAAACTGAGAGAATGAGTCCAATGAACTCTGATTGGACGAGCCAATAACCATTTAAAGAGTCACCTGAATAAGACTGGTCTTTTTGTGACCAGTTTATGGACCCCATAGTCATTGATTTTTACTACATTGAAAGCTGCTTTGTAACTTTGTACGAGTGTGCATGTGAGCTCCTTATCTAGCTGTTGGTATAGACCTCTGGAGATTTTTTTTTTCTCAGCTCTATCTTGCTTATGTTAAGCCTATCAGTTTTATCTACTGGATCTATAGGAGTCTGGAACATTTACAAGCATTTAGGACAGCGAGGTAGAGAAAGAGACAGAGCACAACAGACCAGGTATAAACAGATCCAGCCACCAAGCTAGTAAAAAGTTAGTAGTAAGTCCCCTACGTATTGTATGAAGTGTGACAAGATGGCAGACATTGCTCGTTCTTTTCACGTGAATGGTTTAACCCAATTTTGTTCGGATTCTAGTACCTAGGCGACATGTGTTGGACTTATGAACAAATTTAACTTACGAACGAGCTCTGAGAATGGAACTCGTTCGTATATTGGGGAGCTATTAGAGTTTTTTTTCAAGTCTGTCTTAAATCTAAATGATGTATGTCATTAAATTTGTCTCCCAGAATGTGAGTACAATGGAAGGTACTGTAGAAGGGCCAAATGAATTAATTCCTTGGAAAGAAAAGAGTTAAATGTGTACTAAATACACAAATATGCACGGATTGTGGAATTCGAACCCAATTACAAGCACTCACATTGTCCTCACGTTCTCTATGACAAACCTCACAGTCTGTGTTCAGAGCAAGAAATTTTATAATTGTATATATTTATATATTTTCACCTCAATTTTGATTTAAGACAGACTTAAATCAGGACAACAAAAAAACTCTCTATTTAATGCAGCTCCAACAATGCATGTGTTTCTCTACAGAGCTGGAACAGAATCAATTCAATTCAATTCCATTCAAATTTTATTTATATACCGCTTTTAACAATGGCCATTGTCGCAAAGCAGCTTCACAAAATGAAAAGAAGACTTATGGAAGTCATGGAATGGAATCAGAATCAGAATCATGCAGCTCTGGACTTATGGTTCAGAAGATTAGAAAATCTAGTGAGGGTCAGAAATGTGTGGCAAGATCTGTTCTTTTCTTCTCCAGGCTTTTTGCTGCATTTGATCTCGGCATATGTGTGTGTGTGTATGTGTGTGTGTGTGTGTGTGTGTGTGTGTGTGTGTGTGTGTGTGTTTGTGTGTGTGTATGTATGTGTGTGTGTGTGCGTGTGTGTGTGTGTGTGTGTGTGTGTGTGTGTGTGTGAAACCCATGAGGAACACCTGAAGCAGCAGATACCTGACTAGAATACTGAGAAAACTTTTAATCCATACCGGGAGCAGGTGCGTAGATAAAAGATGTATGGACTTCAGGACGATTTAATATTTTCAAAGCGTCTCAAAAATAAAATAGTTCATTAATATTCATACAAGTAGTACTTGGAACCCTGTAATTCAGCAGAGTGCAGTACACTTGATTATAGGCAGTTTGGATAGGGAAAAAAAATCATGCATTATTCAAATGTGTGTGTGTGTGTGTGTGTGTGTGTGTGTGTGTGTGTGTGTGTGTGTGTGTGTGTGTGTGTGTGAAAGAAATGAAGAACTTTGCCAGAAAAAGTTTGAATAATGCCAGGGATGGGATGACCCCATTGTAAATCTTCTTCAGGGTCTTGATGCTACTACGGTATCGAATTTCAACCTTCAAAGGCACATAAAGAAAAAAGGAGAAGAGGAAAGAAGAAATCAAGTTTTATTAAGGTGACAGCAAGGATCAATGACAGATTACACAATAAGTGCACTTCCACTCCCACAGATACGCTACTATTTTTCTGCGTAACGAAGTCTGGAAAAACATGTCACAGAGACAGAAGCCGTGATGTGATGTGAAGGGGTCACAAGGAGCAGCAGAGGGGAAGAATGGAAAAAAAAGGAATAGTTCGTATAGTAGCTCCGGAACCCCACAGGATGGTCCGCCGTTCCTGCCGAGTCCGTGAGAGCACTTAGACACGCTCTGATGACCACTCTGTCAACTCAATTATACCAAAAGACCTGAGCCGAGAGCACTCCGTTATCTGTAGCGCTCTCTGATTTATATAATCAGCCATTTTCCTTTGACTATTTTAACTTTAATCAAATGAATGTCTTGAAGCCAACTCAAGCACAACTCGCATTAATCAAGCTTAAACTAGTAATGCAGCTTGACCTGCAAAGACACCAATAAACAGTACACACGATAATATCTCCATAAAGCCAGTTCCTCACAGAGGTGTCAGAAAATCATATTAGGCAGAAAAAAAAAAAAAAATCCCACATAATCCCTAGTGTGTATATATGCGTGGATGAGATGGCAGACAAACTAGAGTAAGAAAATAACTATGCAAAACTTTGTTCCTAAAAATCAACAGTTCATTTCCCCCCCCAACCAACAGCAGTCATGACAGCACCTTGTTCTTGTCCTTGTTTTGGATTACAAAACCGTGACTTGTGAATTCACAGATCAAAGTTGACCTACTAGTGGTTGTTTGCTTTTTCAATGCTTCCATGCTTGCTAGACATTTCTTGCTAGCAAAGTTGAGTTTATCTAATAAACCCAGATCCAGCTGGTGCGCAGAGAAAGTTCTTTCACATCCTGTGTCAGTCCCCACTTCCAAATTCACGATCAAGCTGAAAGTTTTCTAGTGGCTCCTATATAGTCTTGCTGTAGTGGCAAGTTAAAAACTCTGAAAATAAATGGCTGTCCTGGAGGTGTTGGCACATCTGTCCTTAAGATAATGTGTTCATTACATTTAATGCATCTGGCCGACGCCCTTCTCCAGAGCGACTTACATACATCTCATTATAAACATGAGCAAATGATGGGTTAAGGGGCCTTACTCAAGGGCCTTAAACAGTGGCATCCTGGTGGTGCTGAGTTTTGAACCTATGGCTTTGCCATCAGTAGTCCCATGTCTTAATTCGACCGGTGTGGTTTCGAATTCGAATACAAGAGTTATCACATTTTCTGCCTTTGAGTTTATAGCCGCTTGAGAGCCAGTTTCATCATGGTGCTTGATGGGTTTTGCAAATGCACTTGACACAATACTGTTCTTACAAGAACTATTATGGAACAGCTGACCTTTACTGTACTGTATGTTAAAAACAGTATTGTTAAACTGCATTGTTGAAAAATAACAACTGACTGTTGTTACTGAAGTACATAATTCCGTATGTTATTTCAAAGTGATTCATAGAAATCTTCAGTTGATCCAATTGTTCTAGAATGTAGAAAATAAATCCCAAAACGTTTGTACTGTAAAAAACTTTTGACTGGTACTGTTATATTATTATACAGTATATGATTCTTTTATGTTCTTATGTAAGACCATTTTCTTAGAATAATCAGTTAAGGATCTAATGGGGATGGTTTTAATAAAACACCAGCAGAGCATTCTTTTTTCTGGACTCTGACATTTACTCTTTTCTCCGACATTACAGTTTTTTTTTTATTTTTTATTTTTAATATGAATTAAGCTTGGATTAATTCACATGACTACGAACTTTAAAAGTCACATGCCAATACGATAATCTGCCTGTCAAAACAAGGGAAATAAATTCATTTCGCCCATTCTGTGTCATATCTGGTCTGACATGTGACCTGGCTGTGCGCTGAAGGTCAACCATGAATATTTAATCACAATATTAATCTTTAACTTGTACAGTATGCCATTGCGCTGTAAAAGGAGGCCATGCTTTGTTCCTATGGCATCTGATGAACCACAGTCATGAGGAGAAAGGTCAAGGTGCAGATCCACAAGCGGCTCTGAAGAGCTCAATTATAAGCAGTATGAAATGGATCATTTGCTGCTCAGTGGAATAGTTGCTGATAAAACTATAACAGGAATGAGAGTCCTTTAGTCAAACAAGAATACAACAAGATGTGAAAAGATCTAATGTACCCCAGGCTAATGTTGGGACTAGAGCAGAAGCAAGCCTTGGTTGAGATGCGACTTGCTGAGAAACAAGTGCTATATTAGCCAAACCCACAGGAGACTGCAGCTTGCCAGACTCTATCCTTTCATTGTGTCTGACTTCGAATCAATATTTCATTAAAAGATCTGCCCTTGCCATGTCAATGAGTCGAGGCTCATCACGCAGTTAAAGGAATTAAGTGCTGTTTACTTCACAATAGCCGAATGTTTCAATTAGATCCTGCAATTGTGCAAAATTACACGTTTTCGTTTTTATACCTGCTGCTTGTGCACACAGCAGAGCTGAGTAAAATATGCAATACACTGCAGACTTCATGAACAGCCTCCAAGAAGTCCAGATCTCGCTCTATGTGGTTTTTAGAAAGCCTCGCACACTGGAGGACTTGGAGGCATGGATTCAGGAGGTTCTCAGCAATATCCCAAACCACTGTCTTCAGAAGACATGTTTTTCAAGATCAGGCCTTCAGATATCTGGACAGCATGGTGGAATCTGTTTTTGAAGAGGGGTTTCTCTTTAGGATTAGGATACAGTCCCGACTCGCTGCTTCTACACTGCAGGAAGTGCCTCCTAACTCCATAAAGAGCCAGCTGTGCTGAAACAGGATGAAACCATTCTGATTTTTTATTATGTACAATCCAAAGCAGCTTGTCTCTGTGAAATGAGTGCAGATAAAGCAGTGAATCTGCAGCATGGCATTGATTCAGTACCAGAAGGGGAAAGCCTTCTGGGTGTACAGATATAATGTATTGGCAGATATTCTTTTTTTTTTTTTTGACAAAAAACAAACTACCCCCACAGCCCCCTTGATATGTATAGATTTTCACAGTTGGTATTCTCTAAAGCACAACCGGGCCAAGACAGAACGTACTAAAAAAAAAAAAGTAAAAAAAAAAAAAAACATTAGCATTTCATTAATTTTAAACATATTGTGTGCATCTTTCTAACGAAACTGGGGTAAAATCAGCACTCAGACCCCGACAAGCATAGATGCAAGAGCTGTTTGATCCCAGGGAATTTATCAAAGAGACTATTTTGCTTTCAGTGTCACATGAAATCAGAAATTCTTAGTCAGTTCTAATTTCCTTCTCAAGGTATTTTTTTTTATCTGCTCTACTTCCCGTCTTTAGCTTTCAGACACACTGAACAACACAAACAACTGTTCCATTTTCTCTACAAATCTGAACATCAAAAAACCTTCTGCTAGTCAAAAAAAAAAAATCACTTATAACAGCTACACCTTTAAATTGTTTGCCATTCATATAAGACATATTCTGTCAATTGGTTACAGCGCAGAACCTTCAAAAACTTCAACTTCAATGAACAAAAGTAACACTAAGGGTGTCTTTATCTCCTGGCCAATGAGGGCTTTGAAGGATTGTGTTTAAAAGCAAATGTGCACATAGTGTGTGAAAATCTTTTTAGTAAGCATACATAAGGAGATTTCAGTATATAAGTATTTTAATTGAGCTAAAATCATCAACACTAACATCAATGACATGAATAACATTGATTATTAATTATATACCACTAAACTGGTGATAGGATCAAAGGCACTCAAGACTCATCTACTGTATGCCTGTATGGATCAAAGGTCAGCTTGTCCTATTTGAGCCAATGCAGCACAAACTGCTGAAAAAAAGTCAATGCTAGCCAACACTCAGTGCACCACAGCCTGCTCCATAAGAGGCTTAGCAGGCAAAGACTTCAAGGTTCTTGATCCAGCCTCCAAATTCCCCAGATCTCAATCCGATCAATCATTCATGGAATGCACCGGACAAACAAGTCTGACCCCTGGAGGACACACCCAATCAATGCAATCCACAGCACCCAAACGATCCACCAGAAATATCCTGATGCAAGACACCAGAGCACACCACCAAAGGTTTTGTGGAGTCATCCCCCGAGGAACCAGAGCTGCTCAGGGGGCACAAGCGGCCACAATATTGAGCTTTGCATTTTAAAGTTATGGCTGATCATCTGTACATAATGCAACTCTGAATCCATGGGTAAAAACAACCTAATGACCAGAGTTGTGGCTTTTCCGCCTTGCCCCTCCAGAGTTCGGGTTTGATTCCTGCCGCGTTTTTCTTGCTTTTCGGGAACATTTTCTCCGGGTACTTTATAGTATTACGGTTTCCTGTACAAAGACATGCAGGTTAGACTAACTGGTGTTGTCAACTTGCCAGGACTGAGAAATGTGTGAAGTTGATAATAGTGTGAGCTCCTTGATTAGATACAATGGTCACCACTGGCTTCCACGGTCCCGAGTTGGACTACAGAGATTCCAAACTGAATTGATCGAATCACCAGAGTTATGTCTTTATTTTTAAATAATAAGACAGTTAATATAGAGAGCAAACTAGACTAGTTGGTTGTTATAAGCTCCTGAAAGAACGAACAGTTTTTGTGGGTCAGGAGTAGCTCAGTGCTTACGGTGTTGCTCAGATATTTGTAGAGGTCCCGGTTTCAAACTCTAGCACCATCAAGTTGCCACTGTTGAGGCGTCAGCCAAATGCAGTAATGTGATGTAAATGTTGTATAATAGATTAAATCCAAAGGAATAATCAGTAACCACAGTACAATTCCGAACCGAAAGCTTCAACAACAAACACGTAACATGTAAAAAAAGCCGTGGCATGACACGGGGAAATACAGCTGTAGATCAGAAAGAAACACTCCATCACACTTTCCCTGAAGGCCGATGAAGATGTAGTGCTGTCAGCCTCAGTCACAGAGCCGCTCTCACCTTGGCTGCTGACAGCTTTATATACGCTCATTAAAACCAGCACACCAGGCTCTGTTCAAACATCTCTCTCACCACAAATATCTGGGCCAACTAAGCTAGAAGTTAACAGATCTCAGACTTTCAGGCAATTCATGTGTTTCCGATTCTTCACTGAAGCTCTAACAGAATCGGCGGCAGCAAATAATCAGACACTGGAAAGTGGCTAATGTCAAATAAGAAAACGATGCACTTCATTCAACTTTTAGCAATTAATTGGCTTAAAAAGAAGCTTTTCTCTCTTGTCTCAGTTTCTTAAAAGAGGTCATTGAGTCCAATGCCACTACTGCAATCAGTATAAGTACAGTCTAAAAGAAAGAAAGAAAACTAAACTATATTAAATATATTTAGCTTTTTCAGTGCCATGTGCTAATTCTCTTATATCTGGTCTCACTGGAGTTTCCTCCATCACAGCCCTAGTGCTTGTAATCTCACTGTACCCACATACCACCATCCGTTCTACCCGGATGAGTGAAATAACACTCATTAATGATCCAATCCCCATAAGCGTCTAATTGAACAGTTATTAACTACGGCAGCTTACAGTGACTTGGGGCAATAGGGTGGATGATGCAGCGGCGTCTTTGGGAATGTACAGTAGCAATTATACCTTCTGTACTGAACTGGAAAAGAAATGAAGTTGTATTTTTTTCTACGGTGGCGCAAATGCGTCGCTTGTGATAGAGACCATGTTGAGTAGTACAGTACCTTTGTATAGAGGAAGGGTTACTCTACCACTATGTGCAATTTGATCTGCCAACGTCAGTTAATCAAAACCTTTCGCATTACTTTCGGTATAGCCCTCGTAAAATGTCTTCATGACAACCTAAGTCTCTTATACATACAAATCTTTGCATATTAATGCATTTCCCATCTTGAAACGTCCTGTTCCTTAAACTACCGGTTATGTATAACATACATTTTAAGATGCATGTCTCACAATTGACTCACAACCTTGAACCTGAACATATTCACCTCAAGAGATCATCCAAATGTTCCCAAGATCATATGATTGCCTGCTGACATCCTTTCTACATCAAGGACCTTTTGAAGCCCTGTTCCTTATATAAGAGCCAACGGCAAGCCTTAACAACAAAGAAACATATATGATATTAACAGACTTTTAAATTGTTCAATGCATGTTTTTTTATTTTTATTTTATTATTTTTTTTATGGGGGATTTTGCATGTCCTCTCTGTCCCCTCTGCTGATTTCCTCCTGTTACTTCAGATTCCTGTGTCTTTCCAAATTTCCTGTAAGGTTTGTGTATGTCTGTGCTTGTGCCCTGCGATGTTTAGGCTCCCCATCCATGGTGTACCCCACCGTGTTCCTTCGGTTCCCTGGGACAGGCTCCAGCACCCCCATGACCTCCCTATACAGGATAAGTGCTATAGATGATGTATGGAGATATAAAGACTTAATGGCGCCACAGCAATGAAATCACCCGTACATTTAATATATTGCGCCTTAGGAATATAGCATTGCTAATGATATAAAAGCCGATACTGTGGCAAAACCCTTCTCCCAGCGAGCTAGTTAGATTCCCTGACTCAAAGCTGCTTTTGTTCACTTCAGGCTTTAATTATCTGAACATGCTTCTGCTCTACAGTCAAAGCAGCGTCCCTTTCATTCAAACCGAATCATCTATGAAATAAAGCTAAAGAATCGTTGCTATCTTTAGCGTCATTGTCTCACTTTTGTCCCATGACAGATGGTAAAGTGGGAACACTTATGGGAGTGGAGTGCTTAGCAGTGTACACATGCATTAATCTGTGCAGGAATAAAATCACAGGAGGAAAAAATAACATGACACAGCTTCAACAAGCACATATGCTTTTTTTTTTTTTTTTTTTTTTACATTGTTTTTGTTTTCTTTTTACGGTAGCACTTTAAACCATATACGCTTCAGACTAAAAAATCTAATGAAAAAGACTAACGAAAAAAAAAAAGTCTGGTGACATGGATTCTAAAATAATACATTTGTCAATCACTTCACTCAAAGTCTGACCGCTCATTTATGGCGTGATGGTAGCATTGCTTGGGAAAGTGGTTTTGAATCTACTGGTGTATTTACACAGCACATTAGAAAACTCTGAGGAACTATGTGAATTTGAGATTACAGTTTAGTTTCAATTAAAGAGATGATTAGATTGGTTCCAGTGATGGCACTGAATGCAGTTAAAAGTGCTATCTTGATATTCTTTACTGATAATTAGCTGTTTAATGAACCAGCTTCTACTGACTGCTGTGTAATTACTACTAAAAAAAAAAAAAGTTGTGAATTTTCCATGTAGTCCTGGATACGACGGAATAAAAATAACATGATGAACGCAATAAAGTCAGTTTGTTTTAAGCAGTAAATAATCTGCTGCATCCCGTATGAACAGAAAATGAAAGTTCACCTATGCTGCATTTGTGCTGTAGTTTGTGCTGGTACGACTTTTGAACATAAAAGATGGTCAAGATACAAAACAGCACAATGGTTAATTTTTTATAACTAACAAACCAGAATAGATTTTTTTCCCTTTATATTTTATGTGTAATATTCTGTCACATTACGCATAACCAACTAGCAATGAACTGTGTACAATTGCTTCCTGTTAATGAGATACCAAACCCTTCTATCTGGTACCCCTCGTCATGTGCAATCGCAAAACTCCCTGGGACGTAGACGCGAAACCTCCCACCTGCTTCCGTCTCTGAAAATCAGCAGTGAGAACAGCAGTTTATGACACAGATGAGCAGTTAGCACACTTAGCTGTAGCCATCAGCGTGTCCCCCAGCCTAAACGGCGATTTCATCGTCCAGGCAGTCAGAAGGACCGTGCTGGTTGAGCACATTGAGCAGACGGAGACTGCTGTCATCCTGCAGCCCCCAGCTGTCCCGCTCGTCGCTCTCGTCCGTGTTGGACTCGTACTCCGAGGCGATCCCCGACTCGCGGAACTTGAGCAGCTCCAGGCTCCCCAGCAGCTCCTCCCGGGATGAGGGCGATACCTCCTGGGAGGGGGCGGGGCTCTGATCCTGTTGAGGCGGTCCCGGGAGAAAACGAAAACACTCAAACTTAGCCAGACTTTGGTCCCTACCTAAAGGACTGCTCAGGGGCAGGGCGAGCTGCGTGCCGTCGTTCAGCGGTGGCGGGACCATGTCTTCGGGGCGCGGTGTCGTCGCATCGCAGATGATCGGGGGCACGTTGGCTCGGAACGTGATCTCCAGTAGACTGTCCTGAGATCCCACTGTACAGATAAAGAAAGCAGAAGATTATTCAGCTGGAGTATTTTTGAAAACAAGATAAAAAAGATAATTATCCAAGTTGTGTGTGTCCTCAATTTGGATTCTGCCGCTTTCCAAATGACAACCTGTGACAAGGTCTTAATAATAACTAGCATTGTTTTTTTCCCCGCATATGCCAGTTAGTTAGCTGGGTTCAGCCAAGATACAGCACCTTGGAGCCGAGAGGGTTAAAGGCTGACCTTCAGATCAGTAACGTCTGAGCTATCACTGCCCTATAGCTTTGTATGCTGGAACATTCCTTCCCTGGGCAAAGCTGTCTCAGCATGATGATGTCCCTGGTGCACTAAGCCAGCTCAAAGGAAGGAATGCATTGCAAAATTTTTGGTGAAAATTAACTTGAGTGTCCTTCAGTAGCCCTGAGCTTAACCCCACTGCTTGACTGCAACTCGCCCAACATCAATGCATGAGCTCACTAATGCTCTTGTAGCTGACTGATCACAGATCCCTACAACCATGCTCCGAGAGTGGAGGTTATTATAACAGTAAAGAAGAAATAAGATAGACTGGGATGGGTAACGCGGTTGGATGTCTACAACCCTTCAGCAATATAATGATTGCAATTGACTTACAAATGATGCAGGATGCCGCAGAGAGTGGCGCAATGGTAAAGTTCGATTTCCGGGGTGATGCTGTAGCCTCTAGCAGCCGAGGGCCTAGAGAGAGCCAACTGGCCTAGCTCTCTCAGCGGGGTGGGATGGGAGGCACTTAGTGCTCTCACGTTAATTGTGGCTCTACAGCCAATCATGGGCGTCAGTGAGCTCATGCAAGCGGAAGGAGCCCGACAGCGCTGTCCTAGTGTGCAACCTCGCCAGTGGTGCGTGACCGAGCAGTTCGGCTGGTGTCACGTGGTTTGGAGGAACCACGTGATAGTCTTCGTCTCTCCCTGACTGACTGGTAGTAGTAGCCTTAATGTGGGTGCGCCCTAGTGACAGGGCGGAATTGAACACGACTAAATTAGGGAGAAAAAAATCGGGAAGAAAAAACTAAACAAATGATGCTGGATATCATTAAAGGTTTAATGGTTTTGCTCAGGGGTCCAAACAAAATAATAATCGTGCCAGGGTTTCCACCTCACAATTATGCCATGATCACTGAAGCACTACCCTGATTATAATCATAACAGTGATATTAATAATAATGTAATAATGACAATGGGTCCTGATTTACAGAGTCTGTTAGAGAAGAAGATAGACCAAAGTTCACCTGAAATTTACATATGGATTACAAAATTAGGCTGAAGGATCAGAAAGGGGTCCACTACTCTTTAAACAACATATACGCGGACATATGCCACATAAATGGACATGCATACGAATAAAGCGCTGTAGGTGTTTCGACCTCACTCAAATTCACAAAAAGCTAAAATGTCTTATTACAAACACGTACTGTAAGAGTGGCATGTGTTATCTATGGTAGAAGCTTCACCTACCTCCCTGAAGATCTCACTTTAACAAGATAATGGGTCTCTAAATTGTAGTGGGTGCTTCCACAGGGTGAACGTGGCACTTTATCATTTCCTGGCTAATGTGCGGGATGTGTCAGCGGGCCTGTGTAAGTTTTAGCTCTGTGAACTGTCGTACATTGTGTAAAATGGTGCCTGATGGGGTTTGATGGAACATAAATGAGGAAAGTGTGTGTGTGTGTGTGTGTGTGTGTGTGTTTAGGGGGGGATCGGAGACAGACAAAATAACTTTTGTGCGAAAAAAAAGGATGAGGACAGGGAATGGAGGATGATCAGTGTAAAAGGATACTGAAACAGAGGAGAGGAATTTATCATGTGTTCCTCCTTTGCACTTTAATGCACTGACATCTTAATTCTGCTGGCAAACACTTAAGGGTCTTAGCTCCGATTAGCTATACTGTGAGTTTCTTTCTTTCTGTCTCTCTAAAGCTTTAAAAACAAACTGGACCGAACACAAGCAGCAGGACAGGGTACGCTGTTGATGTGGTTTAGGATGGATGAGACGATGGACAAAACAAGAGAATGAGAGTGATAGAATGAGAACAGCAGACAGAGATAAAGAGAGACTAAGAGAGAGAGACTCACTGGAGCCGTTGCCGTTCAGTTTGAGCTCGAGCTCCTGGATCTGCTTGACCAGCAGTGAGATGTGTTGCAGCAGGTCTTTATTTTGAAGCAGCAGCTGGTGCACTCGAGCCTGAGCTTCTATCCTGGCTGCTGCTTCTGCCGAGAGCTGATCCTTCAGCAGGTGAACCTGAGGAAAATATAACAACACTCAGCACAGGAAAATGTAACTTTCATTTTCCTAGCATTGAAGTGGCGGTGGCGTTGTGGTTAGCACTGTCGTCTTGCACCTGCTCCTCCTGGGTACGGGTTCGATTCCCACCTCGGGGTCTGTGTGCATGGGTCTGTTTGCATGTTCTCCCCGTGCTAGCTGGGTTTCCACCTGGAACTCTGGTTTCCTCCGACAGTACAAAGATGTGCAGATTAGGCTCACTGGAGTTGGCCCATAGTGTTTGAATGAGCGTGTGTGAGTACGTATGCGAGCCCTGTGATGGATTGGCACCCCATCCAAGGCGAACACCGCCAATCGGTATAGAAGTAAGTAAGTGAATGGTAATACATCACCGTATCGACACTTTTATGGAAAAAAGAAATCCAATTTATAGTGAACCATAAGACACGAGTCTAATTCCAGTCTTGTTAGAGTCTAATTCTTAATTATTTTTCAGCCTGGCCAAAAAAACAGTGACCACTGGATATACAGTAATTAAGGAAATGACTCCGCTGCCAACAAGTTATTTAACCCTAACCAATGCTGTGAGTAGCTTTCTCATTATTATACATAATTCTTCCCAAACAACCATGTCAGAAGACATTATCCTTTGGTTATGTCACCATGCAAAGATGTCACTCTATTTCAGAAGGGTCAAATTATTGTCCATGCATCAAGCAAAGGAAACAACTAAGGAGATTACTGAAAGTACTAAACTTGAGTTAAGAACTGTGAAATGCATTATTAAAACCTTAAAGGCTAGTCGCTTTTATGTATTTATGACTGTGATCGGAAATTACTTAAACATTTGTTGAAATCAAATTGTAAGACAGAAAAACAAAAAACAACAACAGTAGAACTCATGGCTATGTTTATTAGTGAAAGTAAGACATTTCGACATGCACAAAGCAAAGTGAAGTCGGGGGGGGACTGGGACTAAACAGCAATGTAGACTTAAGAAAACCACTTATCTTTAAGCCTAATCAGAAAAAAAAAAAACTCAATGTGCTATTGAGTGTTGGAAAATGGCCATGGAGAGTAAGGATACTCTATATTATATTATATATACTGTAAGAACTATAACTATAACTATATAGGCTGTAATCATAAAGACTGTCCTGTGCTCATCCCAGCACATTTATTCACACTATAATCATCCACAACATGCTGTTTTTATTTATTTGCAACATCAGTCACAGGAAGCCCTGACTAGAGACATAGCAGGACTTCTGCAATCTGGACAAATGGATAGAGGCAGGAAAAAAATCGATGATCAAGATGGCACTTTGACTGCTGGTTGATTATTATAAGTGCTGATATGATGCACCAAATGGTGGCATGTTTTCTTTCCTCTGTCTGAGATTGCTGGAGGCAGCGAGAGTCACCAGATGCACTGATTATATTATATACTTCCCTTCAGTATTGTAACTTAAAATGATTTTAGGGCTCCCAGGATTAAATAAAGAAAAATACTAATGAAATCTTCATAATTTAAGTAGCTATGGCTCCGGGATGAGTCATATTTCGTCCTCGTGGCAGACAGTTCACCTTTACGACTTAGTGATTCATGACGTGTTATTAAAAGTAAACCCAAATGATGCTTTTAAAGGTTAATGGATAAAAAGGGATCTAAAATTCTCCTCTTATGCCTTCATTCCTACAGCAGACTCATTTTAAAACTGCATGTGCCAAGAGTGTTCTAGCAACATGCATTACGTCATCGTCACGACAGCGCCTATAAAAACTCCTGCTTCTTTATGGAAATGTAATGCAATAAATTTTCAAGAGTAAAAGAAAAGCCAGACTGACTTTTCATTAAAGACACCCCATGGAGCCAGGAGACAATAAATCATTTAAATGTATTTCAACTCGGGGCAGAGTGCAGACAACTTTCAATAGACATTTCAGACTCAAATTCAGGAAGACAGGCCTGTTTTTCCCCACCTGTAGTAAACTAGATGAGAAAAGTTTCATTAGATGGGAAATTGTTCGATAAAAAAGCTCTCATCTGGGCCTACCGCTTATTATGCTACCAGCTTGTCAAAGCCTTTGCCTTGAAATTAAATGGATAACTTATATTCACATCCACAGCCGCTAATCCTTGATTCATTTTGTCTTTACAGTTGACGTCGGTAGTGATATTAGTATAACAATATGAAAAGCTAAATAATGAAGCGTGCCCAATGCATGAAGGCCAAATTCTGGGACATGATAAAGGAGCTGTAAATTGGAGGATTTCGAAAACATACTTTTGAACGTTTCCACCCTAAACATCTAGTTTGCAATAGACCTTAGTGAATCACTCTCTGAGGCACTGTGCATTTTTAATCATTTCTGAGGAAAGATTAATGAACAGACCACTTGAATTTATCAGTCATAGTTGGAGGGCCTGGTCTTGAGTGGAAAATCAGTTAGTTCTCTCAAATGGGGACAATAGAAAAATCATTGCGACAGCCTTATAATAAATAAACATGGTTTAAGGTTAAAATGTATGCACCGAAAGGTACCGTCATTATTAATACTACTATTTGCTCCCTTCTTTCTCTGATTGGAAAAGGCCATGTTTAAGAATGGTAAGATTGAGACAGCGAGGTAATACTGGACATGACCACTAGGTGGCTCATCCTCCTGCAGAGACATTCAGTTTAGGCAAAAGTATTCCCTGAGGTAAAAAAAGAAGAGATTTCTAAAAAAATGTTATTTCTGTTATTACATCGGCAGGATTCGCTAGCCTTATTCTGGACCATTCTTTTGTGATGAGTTCATCTACAATATTTCTACAACTTTCATAATCTCTGTTCATATTAATTTAGGCCGACCTGGGGCCTCCGAGTGGCGCAGTGGTAAAGTGATCGACCCTATCATCCGGAGATCGCGAGTTCGATTCCCGGGTGATGCTGTAACCTCTCGCAGCCGGAGGTCTAGAGAGAGCTGATTGGCCGAGCTGAGTGGTAGTAGTAGCCTTGATGTGGGAGCCCCCTAGTGACGGGGTGGAATGGGACACGACTAAATTAGGGAGAAAAATCGGGGAAAACCCCCCCCCTCAAAAATTTAGACCGACCTATTGACTTTGGAACCCGTACCCAGTGTACAAGAAAAAACGCATTGTGACTTTCTTCCCTATCTCCATGTACTATGCATTATATGCTTATAGGCTTATATGCATTTCATCACATGCAAACCTGGAAAAGAAGGAGAGCAGCTGCCTGCCAAAACCCACGTTCAAAACCAGCTAGGGAAGCAATTTCAGCAAGACAACACAACTGATAACATTATATCATCTTATACAACACTGGATCCTTAGAAGCTGCTTTTCAGTTGTTCCGAGTTGCCTCTGAACCGTCGTGTTGTGTTTCGAACGTCCGTTACAGCTAGTGAACGTGGGCGCGAGGTTCTGCCAACGCACTCAACAGGTTCCTGACTCACCTCACCGCTTAACTAGCTTCTAACACAAGGCTGATTCCCAAGTCCCGCTTTAACCCATAGTATAGGGCCATGTGCACCACTTGGTATATGGAACAAGGGATAGTTTACTCTATATAGCACACTAGCTTTCCATTGTATATTGTTTTGGATTCAACCCTAAAACAGTTAGATACCACAGAACATTAAGTTAGCTGAGGTTATTCTAAAGTCGATTAAGTAGAGACATAAAGAGAAACTTAAAAAGATTTACAGAACTGTCCACCACCTCCATGGGTTATTCTCCTCTCCTTTAGGCTACACAGTACTGCAAGAATTTTAAACTACTGTCACCCCTGATTGTTGGTCAGTCTGAGGGTAGACAGCTCAGAGACAAGTAGCTCGGAGTCTTAAACAGAATTATAGTTCAATTTTAAGAAAAGGTAAAAGTAAAACATTAACTGAGTCACGACCTGGTGGACCTGAGCCGCCTGAAGCAAATATTCATGCTGTTCAAATATCTGCAGAGAACAATCCTCTCATTCCATGTCTAGACGAAGTGTTGCCTTTAACACCACGAGAGAAAAGTCAGCAAACAGGTAAACCTTCCTGAAATATCATGATAAAGTAAAGTAAAAAAAAAAAAAAAAACCTTTGGATAAACGAAGCTCAAAAGAAAACCCGTTCTCTTCTGGGTGATACTGGATAATGGTATAATAAATCATAATAGTACATACAGTACATCTGTATAGAAGATAGCAAAGAGTTTTTAGGTGCTGATTTTAAACAAGCCACATCTACAGTATATAAGAGCAAAGCGATTCAATCACCATACGTCCAGGAGGAACTGAACCATGAGCAGCTGCGTTTTTATTTCAGGCCATACCACTTCAGGAAAAACTAAATTTTACACTTCCCTTACGTCCATCTATAGACACTCCTTACTCCGGTGTGGGACACATCTCAGACGTATCGATCTCAAACTTGATGGCATATCTCTAGCACACTGCCAGCGAGTATCTGGAATAGGAAACACCTCTCTTGCACTACTGACTGATTATGCAGTCGTGTCCTTCTGGCGTCCTTATGATAAGACAGACTGATAAGAAGGTAATCTCTTTGCTGTCCTGACCGATGGTGAGCACTATCAGATAGTCTGTGCGCTGGTAATGGGATACAGAATGCTGCATTCTAAAGTGGGAGGGGGGGGTCCTGGGAAATCGCTGAAACAGCACAGAGAGTGTGTGTATGTGGCACCAGATCAATTTAAGAACAACAGATAAAGCTTATAAGCAATAAACACATAAATAAATAAATAAATAAATAAATAAAATTTCCCCAATGCTAAAGATTTAGACCAGGTTCAGCGCTATCAAATAGGTTCAGTTCAGACTGTATTCGTCACATATAAGTTTCTGCACAGTGAAAATCTTTATTAGCTTTGTTAGTAGACTGGGGTCCAAGCACAATTTTGGACTCAGTTAAGGACCTTGCTCGAGGGTCCAGCTGTTGACCTTCTGATCAGTACCTCACAGCCTAAACACAACGAGCCACCACCACCCCAACTGCCCCCACTGTGTATGAGGTATGTATGAGGTATCCCTAATTCCAGATAGGAGGTCAGAGGTAGATCAGTGGTTAAGGCATTAGTCAAGGGTCTGGAAGCTCCCAGGTTCAAACCCCACGACCACCACAAAGTTTCTCCTGTTGGGCCTTTGAGCAAGACCCTTAACCTTCAAATGCTCCAAAGTATAACAAGATAAAAATGAAAGACACTGGATGAATGAAAGTGGCCCTGGATAAGGGTGTCTGCCGTTATATATGTTTTCAGTGAGGAATGTAACAAACAAGCCTGATCCACAGAGGCCCCACCCTGCAACCCACAGCACCCAAAGAATCCGCTAACATCCTGGTGCCAGACACCTCCTCATACCCTCAGAGGTATTCTGAAGTCATGCCCTAAGGAGCCAGAGCTGCTCCCTTCACAATACTGAGCGTAATGTTTTAATTTGTAATGCTACGGCTGATCGGTGAATACGTTTGTGAAAAAAGAATACGTTTTTTTAATCCTTTAATAGCTACATTTAATGTGGCGTAACATCCATTATTAGCTATTAGCACTTACAACAGATATACCATTTTTCTATCACGCTGAAGTGTAATGGAAAAAGAAAAAAACTCTCTCCGGTGCAATGTGGTGAGTAATTATTCTCAGACAAGGCTGAGTGTTAAAGAGAGCTAAGGAATCATTTCTATAATGTAATGAAGGTTATTTCTTAGCGGATGGTGTCATTATGAGCTCTGTGTGCCGGAATATTATGGGCTGAACACCATCATCCTCATATCCTCCTGATATGTCCAGCACTTGTCTGTGACGATAGGGAAAAGTACAGGGTGATTCAATCGTAAGAGGCCCTGAATATTCTGTAATAACTCTTGCTAGGACGAAGCAACCTAAACTAAACAATGTACAGTACAATGTGCTGCTCAGTACATAAAGCTTGGGACACGCTGGGATGCCCCTGAGTCGGACCGATAAGGTAGGAGCGATATGGAGTAAAGAGTCAGATACAGTCACTGGTTTTGGTACATTCAGGAAAATGCAGCGCCGTGTAGAAATTTGTCTGGCAGAAAATAGAGATCATTTCCAACATCGCATGAAACACAGGTCAAGGTATATAGTGGTACATGGTATCAAGGTTTTTTATTTATTCATTCATTCAGATTGCTTCTTTGTAGTGAGAGTTATTACAGAATATTCCGGGCCTCTTTCGAGTGAATCACCATGGATAGGAAATGTGAGGAAGTTGGTGCTAAGCCGAACTACATGCTTATGTACTAGTCGAGTTCAAAAAGTGCTGTGATCAATTTAAAAACTTTTTCTTCTGCATGCACAAAGAGCACAAGTCTGAACCTTGTAAAGTCCCATCATCTTTTTCATCTGGGATTTTCCCAAAGGATAAAATGCTGCAGATAAACAAATGAAGGGATTCGTTTATAAACTGTGACTGACACTCTTTGATAGTTCACTTCAAAGCTAATAATCTACATTAGTGATGGCTGATGTCCCTGAGCAGACGTGTGCGGCTGTCTCCAACGTACTTCCCGAGTTGAGATGAATTCTTTCTCATGATTCTGGATTTCCGCTAACTCCAGGTAATATATATATATTTATATATCTTCTTTTAAATGATAGTGTTTTATTGGCTCGTAACCTATGCACAATCAGTTTGATCCAAACACGTGTTGTACAGAATATCTGCCTGTTTGTGCCTCGTACCTGAGCGACAGCTACTTGGGTCTGCTGCTGCTGTTGGCTGAGCTGCTGCTGCAGGAGCTGGAGCTGGTGGTGCATGGAGAGTGGCGTGCTGGCTGCCAACTCGCTGCACGATGGGAGAAGCATCTTTGGAGAAGCCAGCAGGATGGAGGCATCTTCACACGGCTGTGATATAGGAAAGAGAGAGAGAGAGAGAGAGAGAGAGAGAGAGAGAGAGAGAGAGAGAGAGACGCTTATCAGCACCAGTTTCCAAGTTGCATACAAATATATAAGGCATTTGCATTTCCGTAAACAGCACGCACTCGGAGCGGTAATCCTCTTAACTCCATAATAATCTGATCTAAACCCATTGATCTTTCTCACACTGTGACATCCAAAAGTACAGTAGTTCTCTGAAACCACCTTTAAACAACGACAAAAAAATCTTTATTATAACTCTTAATGGATAATTGAACACATGTTGGGTCGAACGACTCAACGTTCTGATTTCTCCATCCTCGTCTTCTGTGAGAAAATAATTTCTGGTGTACACTCGTGCAAAAGTTTCATCCACAAAACTGAAAGCCAAATGCTTCCAACTTGGATTCTTTTAATCCGATTAGTGGTAGACGATGTGATACTTTGGAAACCATTTCATTTCTTCAGCTACAGAACGTGCACAGGAGCCTACTGTAGCTATTGTATTAATCAGGCTAACTTTGTTAGTGTTAGTTGAACGTCAGTTAAGGTAATGAAGGATTGATCTCTATAACAACTGGTTATTAATTTTTTTTTATTAATACGCCAAAAATGATAAAGCAGGTGGTCAGAATAGCACCAGTTGCACAGCTTCTGATGTACACAGGATGATGTCTTTTTTTCACACTGACTTATGAAGGTCGGTGCTCCCTGTGACTGTGCGTGCAGCCTTGTGCTGCCATCTGTTGGCGTGTTACAAAACTAGTCTCTGAACTTTTTGATACCACCTTGAACATTGCAAAACAGAACATCTTCACAATATCAAGTTTTTCTACTATTTTTAAATGAACAATAAACCAAATGTAAGAATATTAAACCCATTTCTAGATCTAAATCTATTTGACTATTTTCAGCACTCTCTCGCTCTCATTCTATTGTCAGATCATTTTATAATTTTGGGCATTTTTTTTTTAGAAAGCAGCAAAATTGTCTGGCAATACAATAAGAGCAAACGGCTAAAAATATCAAAATATGTTCTTGTGTGTGACGTTGGCAGGGTGTCGGCAAACCAGTCGGCATTTCGTCTGGCCATCTGTCTGTGGTTTTATAATGCCACATCATATGAGGTCAAAACCCTGGATAACAGTTTTATCTGTTTTCCTCTGACATTTGTGTTCATCAGCTATCCAGTGGCGAGACAATGCTAATCCTGGTCAGTTCCTGAGACCCTGGTGGTGATCACTGCTGCTTGTGTAGTCACCATTTTATCTCATGTAGCACGATCAGGAAATGAATGTTCTGTAAATTTAATACGATATATATCCAACGGTTAGCACTGTCGCCTTGCACCTCCAGGGTCCGGGTTCGATTCCCGGCCAGGCTCGGTCCCGCCTGTGCTTGGTGGGTTTCCTCCGGGTACTCTGGTTCCCTCCCACAGTCCAATGACCTGCAGATTAGGCTAATTGGCATTCCCAAATTGCCTGTATTGTGTGTGTGTGTGTGTGTGTGTGTGTGTGTATCCTGTGATGAATCGGCAATTCCTAAGTCTCCTGGCAAATTATCCCAAGTCTCCTGGGATAGGCTCCAGGCCCAACACAGTAGTAAACGGGATAGATGATGAGTGAGTGAGTGATACATCCGATATAAACCATACATGATGTAACTGGATTATGTTTGCTAATCTACAGAAGGGGTTAAATTGGGCCAGGGCTGCTGTTATGTTTTCATTAGCGTTTTTAAGCTTCTACCGCATTCTTTTAGGGATTGATATATTTTTGTTAAAAATAGCTGGTTCCTCAAAGCTGGTTCCTCAAAGGTGGGTTCTTGAGCATCACTGGCAAATAACGTACAGCTTTCCACCCGTGTTTTGTTCTGAAGGCTATTTATTTGAGCAGTGGTAACCCAGCGGGTTAAGTCTCTGGGTTACTGATCACAAGGTTGGCGGTTCAAGCCCCAGCTCCACCAGGCTGCAGTTGTTGTGCCTTTCAACAAGCCCCTTTAACCCTGTCAACTCCAGGGGTGCTGTATCATGACTGATCCTGCGTTCGGATCCCAGCACCCAAGATGCTTTATGCGAAGAAAGAATTTGCTGTGCAGTAATGCACTGAACATGTGGCAAACAAGGACCTAGCTTAACTTATGAAGGTTATATATAAAGGCAGAGAGAGAAGCCCAGAGAGAGCACCCTGAAAGTTCACTCACAGCACTCTGTTGAATGATTTTGTCGGAAAACCAACTATTAAATTCACAATGAGTGCTAAAAGGCAAAGATGAAGGGCAATCTTAATGCTTCAGCTTACCAAGACATCTTGGACAATGCTATGCTTTTTATTGACTTTTTGGTAACAGTTTGGGGAAGATCCTTTTCATGACTGTACACAAAGCAAGGACTATAAAGACATGGTTTGATGCGTTTGGTGTTGAAGAACTTGTCTGGCCCTGACCTCATTCCCATCGAACACCTTTGGGATAAACTGGAACGGAGATTGCGAGCCAGGCCTTCTCATCCAACACCAGTGCCTGACCTCATACTGTAAATGCGTTACAGAATGAATGGGCACGAATTCCCACGGAAACCCTCCAAAATCTTGTGGATGGCCTGGAAGAGTGAAAGCTGTAATAGCTGCAAAAGGGGGACCAACATTATATTGAAGTGTTTGTATTTGGATACAGTGTCATTGCAGGTTTGGCCAAATACGTCTCTCCATCGGGTGTACAGTACATCAGAAACTGACTGGTTTAATAGCAGAACGTAAGCGACACTGATTTTCTGCTTGAACTCTGTTTTAATTTAACTAATTGAAGTTTCTCAACATACATATGTTATCTGGTTTCAAGTCCTGTCACGTTCAGTAAAATGTTTGGGAGGCTTGATGGTAGTATCATGGAAGGCCTGACTGCTGGACAAATGGTGAACGTTTTGATTCTGAATCACATGAGCACTAAAAACCACAACAGAAATCAAATTGACACCTAGATATCGTGATAATATTGTATCAGGTGCTCCCTGGTGATTTCTGTCCCCAGCGAATTCAGAAAGACAGACAGACAGACAGACAGACAGACAGACAGATCAGGTAACAAAGCAACAGCACCCAATGTAATAATACTGTATGTAACTCTAGATAAAAAATGTTGACTCAGAGCACACGCAGGAACACTGTTTACAATCTCTCACTTTTAATGTGCACGGGAAATGTTGTTCGTTTCAAAGAGATAAAAGCAGCATGGAGAGAGAGAGAGAGAGAGCGGACGGAGTGTACGGAAGCGCATTCAGTCATTAAAACACTCCACTGGAAGCTTTCTGTTACCGTCTCAGTTTCTGAATCGCTTCTGCGAAGCTCCTTGGTCGTGTCAGCTTTATTAAAGCTAGCAATATTGCGGCGTGAAACACCGGGGGTGTGCGACGAGCCGTGCCGTGACACTGACGGTTATTAAAAGAGCGCTTTTAGGTATTTGGTCCTGAGCAGGAAATAATGCAGCAGCAGCAGCAGCAGCAGCAGGAGCAGGGGTTAGAGGTGTACTTCTACACCACCAGTCAAAAGTTTGGACACACCTGCTAATCCCATGGTCTTTTTTGATTTTTATTTCTTTCTAACCTGTAAAACAATACTGAAGACGTCCAACGTTTTCAATGATCTCCATTGAACAGTTGATATTGAGATGTATCTGCTACTTATGCTCTATAAAGCCTTCATAACGCCTCTGATCTGAGGTGCTGTTTGTTAATTGGCGATTTTTGGGGTTGGTACAGCGGAACATCAGCATATGAATTTTATTTATTCTGGAGGCGATTTCTTTAGGCAAAATTACTTGCTTAAGGCAAAATAAAATTGCGGAATGCATTTTCCCATAGAAAATAATATAAATGCAGATAATCTGTTCCGGCCGCGCCACAAATATTCAGAATTCTCAACGCTATAATCACATTTCTGCATATAAAAAACAATCAAAGCGTTTAGAAAAGACATGTAGATGAAGTGAAATATAAAATAAATAGATATTAAACCTCACTTAACCTTAAATTTATGATTCCTCTTTGCACCTGCTGCTTTAAAAACAAGACTGAAGTGGCTCCCTTTTCTTGCTACCGTCCTTGATAACCAAATCTTGCACAAAAAGCACAAAAAATACGCGAACTCGCTTTGCTTGGCTTCCCACTCAAGTTTTTAACCAATCCTGGATGGATGCGCAACTTAGCCGAAATTTGCTTTGTATGCCGGTGCAAATTGGTTACAAAATTTCGGTCCCCGAGGTAGCGCTGTAACTCTAAATGAACTGCTCCTCTGCAGCAGAGGTAAGTTTTGGTCTTGCTTTCCTGGGAGGGTCTTCATGAGAGACAGTTTCATCATTGTGCTTGATGGGTTTTGCAAATGGATGAAACAATACTGTTCTTGTAATCACTGTTCCAGAACAGCTGACCTTCGTGTCTTAAAATAACACCTGACTGTATCTAATGCCATATGTGTTATTTCATAGCTTTGAAATCTTCACTATTGTTCCAGTATGTAGAAAAACAAATCCAAACTTGAGTCCGAACTTTTGACTGGTACTGTATGTGCGTTCTTGTACCACACGATGAATAAAGGAGCGTCGGCTCTAACGCACAGCCATTCCTAGCACAAGAGAAGACAGCAAAGCAATAAATCAGCGAAAGTCACTAGAGTGCTGATTTCTTTTCTTACAGATTGATCCTCAGCATTATGGAGCATCATACTGTATATTTAAAACGCTAGTGTTTAGGGGTTGTTAAATATGCTTCTGTTTTCTAGAAATCTTCTAAACAACACCCACATACCTGCATCCCTATAAATCATACAGAATAAATACCTAAAAAAAACATAACAGCCAGTCTATTTATGTAGAGCTTTCTATTAGAGAAACGTCTCATGCTTCTGCAAGCATGATGGATGACTCTCCATTTCAAGGTGTGACTACACACACACACACACACACACACACACACACACACACACACACACACACACACACACACTCGCACACACACTCGTCTTTTCCTCTTGTCAGAACATCTTGCTAAAAGCTATCATTTTGCAGCCTCAGTGTCATTCCTCATACACTTCACAGGACTAATGCAAGCAGGAGAAACACCGGCCAGGCCAGGGGCTAAAAAAGCATACTGATAAGACAAGGCTTTTTTTTTTTCCTTCTCTTTTTATGATTACACGCAAACACAACAGCTGTTTATCTGGTTGCATTGTAAACACCACCTGCCCCTACAGGCGGCTTCCTGAGTCTGTGACTTTCACATCCGTGGCCTGTGAGAGTACAGCCAGGAACTGCTCACGGGGAAAATTAGCCTGTCTGGAAGGAAAAACGCCGCGTGGACAGCCGCGAGTCACCTTCAGGGGGTGTATTGAATCACCTTGACTGAGCATTACTGATTGATTTAGAGCCGTTACAACTAATTCACACTCTCCGAGTGGTTCATGTACTGTGGAATCAGGTGCACATACAGCATGATCCATATTGTTAGTGTTGAGAAAAATAATAAATTCATTAATTAGCAATAAAAAACAAAAAAAAACAAAAAAAAAAACAATGGTTTGACATGTGAGCTGAGGAACGATGTTGCAGCCATAAAGGAAATAATCTGTATTCAGGATAAAAGTGAGGAGCTATAAATAAAAAGCTTTTCCCGCATTAATGAATAAAACATCAGGAGTCGTATTCATGACAATTCTTAGTGCAGAGTTGCTGCTAGTTACCTAGTTAATGCTAAGAAAATGATTAGCATCGTGGGCGTGTCCCAAGAATTCTATTTAAAATTAAAGCATAAATGGTAGTGAAGAGAAAAGTTATTCATTAAGCATCTTAAGCTTCTAAGATGAAAAACTGTTAGGAGCCATGAGTAGGACTTTTCAGAGGCTTAAGAGTTTCTTAACTAGTGGAGAAGATGGCGGAAAGACAAAGTCAAAGAATTTCTTCGCATGTTTGCTAAATACGAACCAACCCTGAGATTTAAACATACATAAAGAGCTGATCCATCTCTCTCCAGTTACTTTCAATTAGATAAGGTACAAAAATTATTATCATGGCAAATAAGCGGAAAATAAAAAAGGTTAAAAAAATTAATAAATAAAATTGTGATTTGGGTAAAATATGCAAAAATAGGCCTATTATTTCAAAGTTGAGGCTTCTATCTCTATGAATGAAAGAAAGTTTTTGTCTGTACTTTGATTAGAACTTTCTTAGGACCCAAAACCAGTCTCAGAAAAATCAGTCTCTGCATCTCAGTCTGTCTGTCCAGCCAGATTTTGTAGCAGAATCACGCAAAACGGGCTGGACAGAATTGAACATTTCAAACTGAAACTTTGCCAGTCCTTCAGTATTTGCCTGAAGTTAAATCTGCACATAAATGAAATCTAAACATTGAATAGAAGCGACGTTACGAGCAGTTTTGTGCCATTATGTCACCGACGAATGTAACACTTTTTCCCTTGAAGTGGGCGTGGCTATACATGTAACTAAATAGAGACAATCAACACGATTGTTTATATGTTTATATGTAAACTAAGTATGCATAAGACACATAAATGATGGTAATGCACCTACAATACTCGTGACAGCATGGCTTAGTCCAAAAACAAGTAAAAAGATGAAGGTACAGTACGTAAAATACCCCCCCAACACCGGCGTACTGTACTGCGCTAAAATCAAAATGTTGAGAAGAAGTGAAGTTATGAGCAGGTTTGTGCAAAACTAGCTGGACAGAATTTCTTGAAACTTTTGCAGTAATTGCATATCTGCCTGAAGTTTAACATGCACCATAAGTGAAATCGAAATGCTGAGTAAAAGTGATGTAATGAACAGTTGTGTGCCGGATTTAATAAGTTACTTCAAATAAGCTACTAATAATCTACTTGCTCAGTGTAAACAAACACCTGCACCAATAGATATTAATCTATTAATATATTAATCTAAGCTAAACTGAATATTTTTACTGGGATTATTAGTTCATATTTCCACTGCTGAAATAACAGCGCTGAAGTAGCGTACGTGAATTTTAACACACTGGCGTTGTTTTAAGACAAAACGGAATCTTTTTCCGAGCTACTTTATCGACGTCCCATGATTCACTCTCAGATTACCGAACAGGGAGTGTATTTGGTTGCTGACCAAAGAAGTACAGTTTAGCGTAAAACAAGGCGTAAGATACTGAACCTTACAACATTTTATTTCTCTGTAATTATAATTTAAGCAGAGAGTTCTCAGAACAGAAAAAACAGGCTATTTAACTATTTCTTCAAACTCTTCCATCAACGAAGGATGCTCTAGTCATAACTGAGAGCGCTCTGTAATGATGTGCAGGTCAGGCATTTTTCATACGTGCACCCGAACAGACAAGCGACCCACCTTGCCCCGCCCTTATATGCGCAATACAGACACCTGCACCCGCACCTGCTGACCCACAAAAACATGATGATGTTTATTTCTCTGATAAATGGGTCGGAGGAGTGCACTGAGAGCACACGGTGAGCGAGCGAGAGAGAGAGAGAACTTTGTCCCCCTCTCTCAGGAGAGGGCGGAGATCTAATAAACATAGCTAGTAAATGAAATATAAAAAGAATATGGTTCCAAGCTTACGACAAAAAAGAATAAAAAGAGTTTTCATGCCGGTGGTGTAAGTGCAGTGTGTAGAAGAAAAAAAAGCTTCGGATACACTTTAGTGGAAAAAGTGAGACTCTAATAATAAATCTTTGTTTGCCTTTGGTGTGCGTGTGTGTAATGACAGAGAGAGTGACAGAAAGGGTTTTTTTTTTGTTGTTTTTTTGTAAGTTTATTAATAACAATTAGGCCGACTCTGAATACATTTTGTCAGTCATCGACACGCCCACCTGCAACCTGCAGTGTTTAGTAAAGATCACCCAAACCCGTCTGTCTTCATGGGTCAACCCACGTAGAACTATCGCTTCTTAAGTCTTTTGAAGAATGTGTCACCCCTAGCAATAGGGGCAGCTCCGCCTCCTCAATGATGTAAGGCTTTTCTCAAGAGTTGCTCTAAGATAGGTAAGACTCCTAGCTAAAAGTTTTTAAGCTAATTTAGCTCAGTTCTCTAAAAGCTTTATGAATATGACCTCTGGGGGGGTCTAAAGATCTAGTGCATACAAAGGTTTAGACGTGACTTATAAAATTATGACAACTGTAATATTATGATTTGTTTCATAGTGGTGCTTTCCACATTACCACTTTTGCACCACAGACTCTCAACAGACAAAACAAACGATGATCATTTCTTAATCGAACCAACAACACTATTGGTTGTTTACTATATTAACAATATAATACACTATATTGTTTAGATTGAATGGCCCTAATATTTCAATAATAATAATTGGAATGAAACTGCATCAAATAAACACGTCCTTGGAAACAGTGTGACCAAATCCGGCCTGATCGGAGTCAAATTTCAATGCAAATGAGAGGGGTGGTGTGTAACCCTTTGATAGTGTGTTAAGTAGCTGAATATTAGCCTTTTAAACCCTTGATCTGATTGTTTTTCTCTTGTTGTAATAAATATATTCCTTTGGTGCACGTGGGGGTCACATTAGGTGATGTGACGAGTTTCCAGGAGGAAAAATCTGTCTCCCATCTGTCTTTAATTTCATCCACTGGGTCTATGATTGAGGAGGGACACTGATCGGCTCCCCATTTCAAATGCAGTAAAGAATTTAACCAATCATAGATGAGAATTAATGTAACCTGTAACCAATCAAAATGCAAAAGGTGGGATTTATTGGGAACAAGATGGAGACACTTGGAGAAAGATACTTCTTCATCTTCTTCTTTTTGTAATGTCCAGCAGATTAAACACTACACAGCATGCAGAACCACTCGGCACATGTCCAGAAAGTCATATTCTGATTAAATACTCTGAGGATGTAAATGCAAATCTTATCAGATCAGCGTCAATGTAAAACAGTCAAGCTGGAATCTCTGATCAGAGAAATACCGACCATGTAAACACCGCTGCTGATTGTTGGAGAAGATGCTGCGCTAGACTTTGGAATCCAATTTTCTGATTGTTTTATTCTTTTCTGATTCGTCAAATATGTTTGTCTAGCTGAACGTGATAACATGTTCCATTGTTTTCCATATTTTATGGTCCCATCATTTGGTGTGTGACGTTTCTTCATGTCAAATTTGTGACAAGAACAATCCCGCTGAAAAAAAAAAAAAAACTTCCACCAGATACAGGAGATGCATAAAAACCTGAGCCTGGAGCAACGAAATAGTGAATCGCTTTAGATCTTGTCAGTGCTGAATACATTTTTCCCATCCGACAGCGAATCGTCATGTTTAAGACTGGCTCATTTTTACCTGCCTTGCACTACAGAACATGTTAAAGTGGACATGCAGGCAAATCAAACTAGGTCACTTCTAAATTCAATTTTTCAGTGTGGAAAAAAAAAACAACTCCTCTTTGAAATGGCCTGCTTTTGTTTCGAAAAGATTCGTGATCCCAGATGAGCCATGAAGCAGCACACAGAAGAGGATTTAAGCTCTGCTGACTAATAGACCATGAGAGGGGATTGAGTGTGTATGTCAGCGGGCATGGCTTTACACTGATTTATTTGTTATCTTGTACTTATGGGAGGAAAAGCATAAGAGTCCGTAGCTGCTCACCGGCCTCCGGCAAAACATGAGCTGAGAGACGGAGAAAGAAGATAGATGAGCTGACAGAAATGAGGACTGGGAGAGAAAGAGAGAGAGAGAGAGAGAGAGAGAGAGAGAGAGAGAGAGAGAGAGATAACCACTTTGCTGGTGCAGCAGCATCATAAAGGCAAAAAGCTTGTCCTTTGATTGTCCCGTCTTCTGTCATCCACTGAAGAATGAGACACGCGACTAAACCTGGAGGAATTAAGATGGATGGCACTGACCGTGTTCAGATACGCGTGTACACTGAACAACTGGAGAAATGATGCAGGATTACAGAACAGTAATCTGCCATTAAAGCGCGGGGGGGGGGGTGGCTGTTGGGGGAATTGGGCACAAGACAGGTTAAACCCCGGGTGAGGTACCAACAAGGCACACACACTCGCACACTGAGTGCAATTTGGAAACACCAATTAGCAATTGAGACATGATTGAGACACCTTCCTTGAGGAAACATGCAAACTTGATGCATGAGAAAAGCATAATTTCTTCATTTAATTAAATCTCATCTAAAAAATGAGGCCCAAGAGTTGGCCCAAAGTGCCTAAAATTAAACAAATTAGAAACTGATTGTTTATGTAAAATCTCAGCAGCGACCTCATTTCCCCTCTCATCTGTTCCAACCAATCAGCATTCAGCAACACCAGTATATCATCAGGGCCCGTATTCACAAAGCTTCTTAGAGATCTCCTATCTTAGCGTAAAACGTCCTAGCTGGGAGTCCTAGCCTAAAAGTGATTTTGGAAACTTCTCAGAGCACTTCTCTTTTCTATCACTTCTCTGCTATAGAAACTCTTAAAACTCTTAAAAGTCCTCCTCTCTACTCTTAACTATTTTTACCTTAGGAGCTGTTTTTAGGTCTAAGATCTTTAGTGAATCATTTTTATCTTATCATAATTTTCTCAGAATTTCATCACTAGGAGCAACTTTTAGGCTGAAGAAGCTTTGTGAATACAGGCCCTGATAATTATTCACACCAGTTTCTTACTGGTTCATGCCTTAAATTAGAAGCTTTATTATGCTTGAATGACTAAAAGGTCACTGTGTGGCTTAAGAAACACTAATACATTCCTCTGAAACTGCTCAGGTACATGGACTGCCAAAAACTTGCCAAAAAAAAAAAAGGAGCCAAAGATGGCTTCAGGAAGCCTGGAGAGATATTCCTCAAGAGTACATTAAAAATAAAAGAAGGTCTGTCACTTTGGAAGCAAAATATGACGAAATGAGAGGTGGCGCAAGACTGTTGCACTGTACACTGTTAAAGGACGAAAATGAACAGTAACAATAATACAAAACGTTAAATATTGTGAAAAGGGTATGATTGTGCAGCTGATACTTTTATAGCGAAAATGATTAAAAGTGCATGTGGTATAGTAGTCCCTTGGTGTTGTGACAGGATGCCAAGCTGAAGTGAGATGTATTTTTGGAGTAGTAACAGGTACCTGTGGCTGGTATAAATGATGGCATGATCATTAGTAGACGGAGGCTAATGAGCCACAATATGTCAAGGTCCATCAGGCCCACGAGTCTCCACTCTGTTAGTTCAGAGCCAAATTACTCACCAAGTCATGCATTAAACACAGGCTTTGGCTAAAACCTTCGCTTTTGCCCTCTCCTCACCCCTAGGCTTAGCGGTGTAATGAAGCCTGAAATGTCTGCAATATATTTTTTGCTTTTGGAGAAAGAGATAAATATTAGAGAAATAGATTTATTTCGTAAGTTAATAAAAGAACAGCGGAACTATCATAAAAATAAATGGCGCAGTAATACTTCAGAGATTTACGAGAGTTAGCTTATTGATGGGGCATAATTATTATGCTATATTACATTGATAATGACAGTACATAAAAAGGGGAGTAATTACTGAGGACTTACAGTAAGAGGCACGTGCCATTACAAAGTCCTTAAGGCATGTCCAGGTTTTATGTCTTACTTCTGCAACAACCGCTTTCACTGTGCTTTCAGATGCAGTACCAAGGGAATGAAACCTTCCCTCTCTCCTCCTTAGATTCATCTGGGCTCCTGTACTGTGCGTCTGCTAAGAGACCGAGCCTGGCCTCAGCCTGTCAGCTATCGTTATGGCTACCATCGATTCTTTTCAGCTTCATCTGTGTTGCTCACGGCCTGTGAAATAAGCAGATTTGGTGAACTTCACACAAATGAGTGTGTAATGAACTCCATCTCTGACCCTGAACTACTCAGAACTCTGCCATGTACAACAAAGAAAGCAATAAGCCAGGGGAAATCGATCTGTGACTGATGTTAAATCAAGTAAGATCGCAACAATAATAGGGATTATATATAGCTTAGTTTTGTTTAATGACAGCACATTTGAACCCTTTTTTTCATTTGCCTCGGATTATATAGAACTTTCACTCGCCAAACAAGTCCCTGTTTATTAGTTGTTACTAAAGAAATAAAAAAAAAATTTGAGACTAGTGCATTACTACCAGACGTGGGAGGTAACTGGGTACATGTACTTTATTACTGTGTTGAAGTACATTTCCCATGTATTTGTACTTTACTTGAGTAGCTGTATTAGTGCATACTTTTAACTTTTTTACTCTGCTTAAAAACACAGCGGCGTTGCGTTACTTAACCACAGTGGTGTGTAGTATTTCAAGCGGGAATTCCGCAACCTGCTGACTGTTATGAATAACTGTGTGACTTTCCTTTCCTTCGAGACATTTCTAATACCGTAACAGGTGTTCGTAATCAGAAGCGGAGCTGGGTGCAAACGGAGACAAAAACAGTAGAATCGGGACAGAGAGAGAGAGAGAGAGAGAGAGAGAGAGAGATTGTTTACTAAGAAAAAATCTCTTAGTAAAAAAAAAAAGGGTACTGTGAGGTACTGCAAGCACTGTACTTTTTCAAGCAAATTCGAAGGTATTTCTGTACTTTTACTCAAGTACACAAGTAAATGGATGACTTCTACCTTTGTATTTTGTCCGCCTCTGATTATTACTAACATAAAGCAACAACAGAATGGATCCAAGAAGAAAGCACTAACTAAAAAACTGTAACTAAAAAAAGAACCAACCACGCACCCACCCAATCAACCACCCACCAAACCACCCAACCAATCAATCAATGAACCAACCTCCCATCCAACCAACCAGCCAATATACCAACCAACCAACCAACCAACCACCCACCCACCCACACCAACCAACCAACCAACCATCCAACAAACCACCCACCCACACCAACCAACAAACCAACCATCCAACCACCCACCCACCCACACCAACCAACCAACCAACCATCCAACCAACCACCCACCCACACCAACCAACCAACCAACCAACCAACCATCCAACCAACCAACCACCCACCCACACCAACCAACCAACCAACCAACCAACCACCCACCCACACCAACCAACCAACCAACCAACCATCCAACCAACCACCCACCCACACCAACCAACCAACCAACCAACCAACCATCCAACCAACCATCCACCCACACCAACCAGCCAACCACCCAAACAAAACACACATCCAACCAGCCAACCAACCACCCAAACATCCAACCAACCAAACAAACAAAAAACAGCATAATACCAGTTTTCTATTGAATTAACAGAGTAGGTATCTTGCCCCCTGGTCTAACCTGGTCTACTGTAGCAAGAACTAAAAATAAGAGCCACTCTCGCCAAAGCTCACTAAATGCCTCACTGACGCACTGCCACTCCGCTGTGGCTTTGATGTTTAAACATGTGGCCGTCTCAACCAAACTCTCATTAATTCATACGGATTAGTTTGTCCTTGGCATTGTTACTCCAACCATCCGTCTTTCTGTACATGCATCCATATGGTGACACTGACGCAGAACTGGTTGAGGAGGAAAAATAAAGAAAAGAGGAGCTCTCTCACTGTGTGATTACTCCGTCCTCTGTGTGACTGATCAGCAGCTGCCAGGCTTCACCAGAACAGCACAGAAGCACAGAAACACACAGGCACAATTTTCCATTTCTGTTTTGTGCTGAAGTGAAATCAGTGTCGAGGCAGAGAGGAACTGAAGTACGCTATGTACTGAAGGTAGAGTGGCTTGCTTGCTTGGTGGAGTACAATAGCATCATGTTTTCTGTTCCATAGAAACCCTCACACAAACATGAGATGAGCAATCAGGACACACTGAGCTGGCCTGGTATTACAGACTGCATCTAAATCATTTACACATTTATAGAAATCTACATCAGTCATGCATAGTTCACTCATAAATTTTGAAAAAAAAAAAACTTTTATTTATTTTATTTATTTACATTTATGGGCGTTCTTTGTGACTCATTTCCACAAGAACTAAAGTCCAGCTCGCATTAACACAACGGAATCAGTTGTGTTGACCTGATGAAATGTAACAATATTTTTGATTGGTCAAATTCTCCAGCCAATGAAATCGCTCCGTAAAAGGATTTGTTTTTCGTCTACTTTGTTTTTAGTTACCATCATGCCACCAAAACAGAAACAGAACAGTGAAGAATCACCTAATTTTTTGGACATAGTGACAAAAATAATAATTCTTTGGATACATCTTCATGTACTGAAACTATTCTAATAGTATAAAAAATATTAATATGCAAACATTCACTGGTAATATTGTAATTAAAAAGTCCAGCTTGGTTTAATTCTTAAATCTGGTGGTGTTGATTAATCTTCTGTAAAAATCAGCTCATTTATTTATTGTAGGACCCATTGTTAAAAATAAATAAATAAATAAATAAATAAATAAATAAATAAC
Source organism: Clarias macrocephalus (assembly GCA_011419295.1). Taxonomy (NCBI): domain Eukaryota; kingdom Metazoa; phylum Chordata; class Actinopteri; order Siluriformes; family Clariidae; genus Clarias; species Clarias macrocephalus. Next base: position 326,416 of record JAAGKR010000063.1, read on the forward strand.
ATTGTTTAAAAGTATGTACATCCCTCAGACCTAAAGTTTGTATTTGAAATATTATCACCTCTATATATAAAATACACATATAAATGTGAAATCTGCCCTGATGGCACAAGCATATTTATATTGTGTGTAGATTGTGAAAGAGGTTCTGGAAGGAATCATTTTTCACACGAGTTGATCACCACATCGTGTTAAAGGGGCCAAACAAAATCTTATGTAGGGAGTGAATTTTTTGGCTGAGCTGTGTACAAACATGATCAGTTGAAAATCTCCACTTCTATATTCATATTTATGTATATTTCAGTTCAACTCCCTGGAAATTTAATTTCACTTTGCACACTTTTGCGCACTGCACATTTTTCCATATCTTCCATATTTGTACAGCCATTATTGGCCATATTTTGAATAGCTAAGTTTTTTACATAATTTTTTAAAATATCCTATATTTTACATTTTGTTCTTCTATTTTTTCCTGCAGCGAAGTTTTTCTATAGTTTCTCTATATTTCTATATTTTATTCTTATTCTATTCCAGACTTTATTTCATATAGATATTCTTGATTTTAAGGTCACAAGCGGTCGTATAAATATTTCACTGCATATCGTACTGTGTCATCATATAAAATTTGTAAACAGCAAAAAAAATTTTTTACAATATTTTTTCTTTTTCTAAAAGCAGTTGACAAAAATTATATATATATATATATAGTTTATACTGTATATTATACTGGAAACTCTTATAGCTATACATCTTATACCTAATACACAACTTGTTGCTGCGGTTACTGTAATGTGAAACTGCTACCTACAGCAAAGTGAAGAATTGCTGAAGAATTGCTCTTTATATTTCTCATACACTCCTACTGTAATCTATAACAGCAACTACAGTTCGGATTGTGCTGTGGGAGAAAAAATAAAGTTTTTTTTTTGTTTTTGTCTTTAGTATGTCCCCAAATGACTTCCCAGTGCAGCACTTTTCTCTCTAATACCACACGATACCACCACTAATCATTGTGGGTTCCCTCAAAACTGGTTTAAAGCCCTGGTTCCTCATTTCAGTTCTGCTTCCATAACAATATGTGTGTGTGTGTGTGTGTGTGTGTGTGTGTGTGTGTGTGTGTGTGTGTGTGTGTGTTTTTAAGACATTGTAATGATGGTCATGACCATCTGTGCAATGAAAAAAAAGATTTATTGCTTGGGGATAAAACGACGTAACACCAGGTGCATCTAATATGCAAGCTGCAGCCAGTGATTATAATACTTGGCAAAGATCTCTTGACATTGTGGCTCAAAGGAGAAACTCCAGTCTTGTTGGCTAATTAAAAGTATGATCTCAACATTCATGCACTTAGGATAAGGAGGTATTCTAACTGGATGAATGTTAAGAGATTATTTTTATTAAGCCAAAGAGTCAAAAGTTTCTCCTCTGAGCCACACTGTCACGACATCTTTATCATCACCAAGCATTATCATCACTGACTTGATCCAGACGGCTCCATCTTGAACTTTAACTTCCGTATGTTTTATATGTTTCCATAGCCGGTAAAACTCAGAGCAGTTTGTTTTGCTGTTTTTTTAGCATACATATATACAGTACGCTCAGGATTGTGCATTGTGACATCACAACATAGGCAATATGATGAACTGATTTTTAGTTCGTTTTAACAAACTATACAAACATGACTGAGGAAGATATACAAAAATGGGTCACATAGAAAGGCAGCATGTTGGCGAAGTGGTGAGCGCTGTCGCCTTGCACCTCAAGCGTCCGGGTTTGATTTCTGTGTGCATGCACTTTGCATGTTCTCCCCGTGCTTGGTGGGTTTCCTCTGGGAACCTCCGGTTTCCTCCCACAGTCCAAAGATATGCAGATTAGGCTAATTGGCGTTCCCAAATTTGTCTATAGTGTTTGAATGAGCATGTAATTGTGTGTGTCCTGTGATGGACTGGCACTCTGTCCAATGTATACCCCGTCTTTTGCCCTACGACTCCTGGGATAGGCCCCAGGCTCCTCTTAACAGTTGTTCTAGAGACGTGTCTGCTGCTAGAACTGTGTGGCATTGACCTGCTCTCTGATCTGAGCTGCTGTTTACCTGCGATTTCTGAGGCTGGTGACTCGGATGAACTTATCCTCCGCAGCAGAGGCGACTCTTGGTCTTCCTTTTCTTGGGGCGGTCCGCATGTGAGCCGGTTTCTTTGTAGCGCTTGATAGTTTTTGTGACTGCACTTGGGGACACTTTCAAAGTTTTCCCAATTTTTCGGACTGACTGACCTTCATTTCTTAAAGTAATGATGGCCACTCGTTTTTTTCTTCACTTAGCTGCTTTTTTCTTGCCATAATACATTCAACCTCTTTGAATGAGAAGGTGTGTCCAAACTTTTGGTCTGTTCTGTACACTGTATAATAATGCTCATTTTGAGAGTCGTACATGTTTGTAATGTCATTCCAATATGCAGGTAGTGGCAAAATTTACACATTATAAAAATAATGATACCAATGTCTACCTGATATTTATGAAGAAAAAAAAAATGCACGGTTTATGATGTTACACACACCGGTAAGACTTCCACACTGTATACACACATATATTTGTTTAAAATTGTCACTGACCTATGCTGTGCTGCCAGCCTGTATCTGCGCCGTTTGTGTTTTAGGTGTTTAAACAGGATGCGAAAGGAAGGGCCTGTATTTGACTCCAGCAAACTCAAAACTGCACCTATATCATTTACTTGGCACTCAAAAGTTTAAGAGGCTGATGAAAAGGCACAGAGCGTCCCTGAAGTCCCATTAAAGTGAAATGCCACTGTGATTCATTAGGATGGAGGTAGGTCGATATCGACTTTGAATAATTTCTTTCTGCTTTGAAATGCAGTTCATATCTGTCCGTGCTTGAAATGTAAAAAAAAAAAAAAAAGAACCTTGTTTTATTTCCTCAAACAGACCAAAGAACAAAAGGTTAGATATTTATGTCAATGTCTTGGATAGTCACCAGGCCAAGAATGTCAGTAACTGTGTGGAAAGCACAGGCTGCAATAGGAGAAACATTTTTTTCTTCTTTTCTTCTGCATTGTGCAGACAACTGTGAACTTCTCACAGGAATAATGAGACTGCAGCACCAACTAGTGAATTAGCCTCATTAGCGTTTATCTTGAGGAATTACTCAATAAGTCCTCCTTCTGATGTAGTCGAAGCTGTTACCAATACGAAACAACAGCTTAACTAGCCGAGACATCATCTACTGGACCCTCCCTTGTCCACAGAGTTCTGAATGAATAAGGATGGTTTGTAAAGCACAATGATTCAGGCCCACTCACACACAGCTGGCCCTTCATACTGTATGTACTGTATGTGAATACACGCTACAGTATGACACTGTGAATGCATTGTGATGCGCAAAAATGTATACATTGCTGTGACAAATGTCATGGAACTGAGCACTTTCATTTCATTTCATTCCAGTTTTTAAATACGTTCCTGGGGAATAGAATGTGTTTTTAATGGGTCTCTGCATCATACACAAACGTTTCACAGAATAAATAAATTACAGTAGCAGCATGTGACATTCAGCCACAGAGAATATTGCTTTCCAATTTTCCGAATATCAAAACTTCATCTTCTCAGCCGACGACATGATCCCCATGTCATCACTGTGCACTCCTCATCACATTTCAACACCCAAAAGAAACCTATATACATGAATAAAACAAGCATACACACATACACAACTGCCCAAAGGCAGTTCTATAATATATGTGAAAATGTTGTTGAGGGAAATCAGTCCGCCAGCAGCCTGGTTCAAGTTACAGTAATAATGAAAGCAACCAAGGTTAGGCCAACATGAGCCTCTGAGTTGGGCTCCAAAACTTCTGAGAGCAAGTTTCTAGAACTATTGCAGGTTTAACACTGTATATACGAGGGGTGTTCAAAATATCAGAAAGTAGTTATGAGACTTCTACACTAATGCACGTATCCCATACCATCAAGTTTTTCACAGTACACCATGGTTGGACTGCCTGCACCATGTCTGAAATGCTGGCCTCCCAGGAACTACTCCAATGGCCCAAAAATGTGGAAATGGCTTGGAGCAAGGTCAGGACTGTATGGGAGATGTGGCAATAACTCCCAGCCGAGTTCCTGTAACGTTCCCAAAGCCACATGCCTCTCTTCCGCAAGTTGGCGACAAGGTATAAGTTGATTTTCATGGATCAGGCTCCATTCACTTGCAGAATGTTCAATGTAATGGAGGTGAAACTAGCCACTTGTGGGCATGTCTGTTTTCATGTATGTAGATGAGGATGGATAGCACTTTTCTCCAAGCAAGTAAATAAATAGTTAAAAATAAAATTCTAATTGTACTGCAAACACATCTTCTTGGTTAATACTTTGCTACAAAGCCTAGATATATTTGTGCAATAAACTGGTTTTAGCATACCTCATAAACGCTACTATACTGCACTCTATTCGCAATCTATTAACACTTTTCCATGCCTCACTTAGTTTAATCAGCAAATAACCCAACCCGCAACCATGATTTAGTTTTTCCAGGAGCCCTGTCTGAGATCTGACTAACTCAGCAATCATAATTAATTAAATAAATGTATTTCAATATTGCTATTTCGGGTATGCTCTTATTTGAGCAACTATTCTTTAAGAACACCTGTGCTAACTGCATGACTGCAGACACCTGTTCCTCTGTTAGTTTCGGAGATCAGGAGGTCTAGGCCAGAGAGTGCAGCAGCTGCTTACCTTTTTGTCCTTCACACCCTCGTCGTCTGTCTTAGCAGCATCCAGGTCAGTGACGCCTCGGCTGAACTCGTCCACCGTGCTGTCAGGGAGCGGCAGCTCTTCTGCATCGATGTCCGTCTCTTCAGCCAGCGTCTTCTCAGCACCGGTCAACTCCCGATCTGCAAACAATTTATCATCAGTGCTTTTTCGATCTTTATCAGATTAATTCGCCAAGTAAACGAAATACTCCAGAGTTAAAAAAATATGGATATTAATCTTATATTTTAACAAATATCCCACTTTCATTCAAAGTTTAGGATGCACTTGCTAAGACAGGGGCAAAAGGATTATCTTTCATTATACAAAAGACACAAAAACTTTAACAAGATGTGGGATATCAGAAACCAAATACATTGGTGAGCCAGCCAGGAGAGCGACATTGAGAAAGCCCAGACGGGGCCAGGGATCAGTGGCAACCAGCAGACCATCAGCCTCCAGCAAGGACAGAAGACAAATTTCTCCATTAGTGGTTCATCATCTTTGGAACACACACTTAATCAGCTGGGAAGGAAAATCCCTGAAGCCCTCCTGAGCCGAGTAAGTTAATCCTAATCGCTAAGACTATATACTGAAGCCTAAACTGTGGCTAAGAGCAGGGTCTGATTTATAAAGAGATTGGATGAAGTAAAATGTATCGTTATTGAGGGCTTTTTACATATGCTAATTACGTTTGGGTGTTGATCCGTGTAGATACCGGTGGTGGTGGTAAAGAAGTAGAAAACTAACAAAAAACTAGAAAAAATAAACGATGTCTCAGATGTCTCTCTTTTATTGGTTCTCAGCAATGAGTGCAATGAGACGGAAAACACATTACATTACTCCATTAAGGTTCACTATAAATTGAAACACATAAAGGATAAAATTAATACAAACCAAACTGAATATATAACAGGAATCAATGCGTGTAAATTGTGTAACTGCAATGATTCAGTAAATTCTTCAAGCAGAGGATGTATTGAAGGTTTATTGTTGATAGGCAGAGATGTGTGAGGGAACCAGGGGCTTATTCTAGTTCACTAAAATAACTACAGTAGAGGGAGCATTAAAGCTGCATGCCTGCTCTGTGGTTCACTACTGGCTCACTGGAGTGTCGATGATGCTTCTGACATTGTCACTGAAGCAGAGAGGCTCACATTGTGCTGGAGCTGATGCTAACAGGAATGTCATACCACTGTGACAGTGATGGCTACGCTATCGTTGGTGCAGGGACTAGGTCTGGGACTGGGCGACTCTCGTGTTGCCGAGTGCTGGTACGTGGGAGACAGGAAACTCATATGCATTTCAAAAGGAAGAAGCTCCGGGGGGAGTGAAGAGCCACAGAGCAGGATGATATAATAAGCCTGATCTCTCTGCTTAAGGAGTGGAAAAATAAGAGCCATTGATCATCACGAGCACTGCTTGACTAATTCCCTCTTGTTAAGCCTGACTGTGCGCAGTATAAAACTAAAAAGAATAGATATAAATATACATATGACTTTCTGTCTATGGGATAAATATCAAGGGCATGTTTAATAGTATTCACTGAACCAATCTCACAACTTCCCATTCCTTATATCCTGAAAAAGGACCTACTTAATATTTTAAAATGACCGAAACAGCGCATGTGCCTTGCACAGTCATTCCGGGGACGAAATAGAAGCTGCACATTAGGATTAAATCATTTTGACCCACGAGTAGCAAAAGAATGAAATAGAACATATAAACATACTTAACAGAATAGCTTTACATAACTGCTTAATTTACTTCTTCGCTTCTGTTAAACAAACAAAAAAACCCACTTGACATTTTAACTAATAGCATGAACCTTTGTGCCTGCAATTTCATGATTTCAGATGTTCTGTTTGAATAAAAAAGCATTTTATTCCCAGTTTTTCTCTTTGAAAAAAATTGTACAATATATTACAAACTCATGCTGAGTCAAAAAAAAAGCATTAACTTTAATTTGACTTGTAATCAAAATAAATTTACTCAATGATATTTACAGTACTGTGCAAATGTCCCTGATTTTTTCCTAATAAATAAAATTAAGAGATGTAGGTTGGCCCTCGAGTGGCGCAGTGGGACGCGTGGGAATTGGATACGACTAAATTAGGGAAGAAAACCTGGAAAAAAAATCCAAAATCTTTTTGAGCTAAATTATATTAATGGGATTGAATGTTTTACTTCGACATGCTCCAAAGTGCCTAAAGATACTATACATTCATCATCTTCTGTACCACTTATCATGTACAGGGTTGTGGATGGCCTGACGCCTATCTCAGAAGACATTGGGTACAAGGAAGGGGACACCCTGGAGGTGGTGTCCAGGGTGCCAATCCATTGCAGGGTATACACGCTACATATTGGGCACAGTTGTTGTTAGTCTTTCGGCTGCTCCTGTTGAGGGGTTGCCACAGCGGACCGACTGATCCACACAACAACTTGGCACAGGTCTTACAGCAGATGCCCTTCCTGACGAAACCCTCCCATTTTATCCAGGCTTGGGACCGGCACTGCAGCCGGTGGCTGGGGTTTTGTACAATGGCTGGGAATCGAACCCGGGCCATTCTCTTGGTAGGCGAGAACCCTACCACTGAGCCACCAGTGACATTTTGGAAACAGTAATTTGCATGTATTTCAACTGTTCCCAAAACCAGAGTACACAGAGGGAACCCACCAAGCACGGAGAAGCACATGCAAACACCAGACCTGCCACAGACCTGAGGTGGGAATCGAACCCACAACGCTGGAGGTTTGAGGCCACGATGCCAATCACTACGCCAGCGTGCCACCCATAAATAAAGGTCCAATTTACAAATCGGTTGTTTCGGTTACAACCTCAGCAGCAACCTCACTTCCCCTCTCATCTGTTCCAACCACTCAGCATTCGGCATCACCATTATCGAATTCCCGGCCTGATCACCGGTCATTACCTGATGACATAATGAGACTGGGTGTGTGAGAGTGACCAGGTATAAGTTTCACCTTGTAGGCCAGAGTCTGTGCACGTCTTGGGGCTTTCAGCATCCTCCTGGCCATCTGCGTTCTGCTGGGTATGCTGCAGGCTGAGCTTGTGACAGACCTCGAACGCTTGACCCACTGTCCGCACGATCCGCATGGCCTGGCTCTGTGAACAGCAACAAAACAACAACTTGATCATTTGGGAAATGTACAACAAATTAGCCTTTTAATGTTATCGCTGAGAATGTGCAAAGCGTGAGCAGAATGACAGAGAGAGAGAGAGAGAGAGAGAGAGAGATAGTGCATGACTGCCTGGCTGGCTCGCCAACAAGTGAAAAGGTAGAAAACTGCTGATGCCAGTCCTGTCAAATAAGAGATTGGTTTTAGATGTAAGGTTGTGAGAGGAAACATATTTTTGGGCCTGTCTCTTTTACCCAAGATGAAATCAAGATCCATGTGCAGGTGCAGGGTGCGTGGGTCAGGGAACTACTTTAACAATGTTTTATTCAGTGTGTGACTGGTAATTCAATACAGGTTTATTTCTATAACACTTTTAACAAAAGGTATTGTCAAAAAAGCAGATTTAGATAACCCAAAAGAGGAAGAACAGGCAAATACAGTAGCACTAAGTGTGTCAACATGATGATAATATTATTTCCTTAACCATTTACCCAAGGAGGTCAGGAGAGTGAAACAGTGTGGGTCTCGATGTACAATAGTTGCCTTGTTCAAGGTCAAAAATAATCCAGGCTTGGTTCACATTACAAGCCACACTGTTCACTTCTGATTGGTTGGTCAGAACAGATTGGTATGTCATGATGGTTCACATTCATAATTTCAAGTCTTTTACCTGACTCTAATGTAGACACATTTGTTCTTTGAAATGGCATGCATGTGGACATCGATACACTTTAACTCACAGTATCTGGGTGAAAACACATCATATTTCTATGACTACTCATGCATTTCAAACAATGGACGCTATTTTAGCAAAAATGTGCTTGGGGTTTTATCTCTGGAGGACGGCAAGCAAATAGTCAGCTGTATTTGTCGAGGTCCAGAGGAAGGAAGAAAGCCAGACACCTTGCTTTACCCGCTTGAGGTACAGTAAATGGTTAAGGCTGTGGGTTACTAATCGGAAGGTCTGGGGTTCAAGCCCAAGCACCATCAAGTTGCCATTGTTGAGCCCTTGAGCAAGGCTCTAATAACCATATCAGGTCCAGGGGTGCTGTAACCTGGCTGACCCTGAGCTCTGACCTCAGCTTCTCAACTCCTTAATCTTAAGCAACTATTGCTAGCGGTGCTATAAAATCCCCACGGTGCCGGTGCTGATTGACATCGGTGAGCCCTCTATGTGTCATTGTCAAAGACAAAGAATCGATTCGTTTCCTTGACCCCACAACTAATTTTCAAACATTATTCTTTAAAAGTTTGCAATTAACACTGACACACTGGTGGATGTGTTACATCTGTACGATTCGTGCTATCAGAAATAGGGCTCAGTTTTTTAAAGGGATATGGAATGGACAAACACTTAAAAACCCTCTGACTTTCCCATGTCTGAAAACTTATAGCTTCGTCTCCGACGCTAAATGTCAAATGAAATCTCCTCATATTTTCTTCATTTCCTCTGTGGTTTTGGTGTTTGATCAGGAAGAATCTGGCGAGTTTGTTGGCCTCTTTGCCTTCGGAGCACAGGGTGTTCTGGAGTATTTTTTAACTTTTTTTGGTAATTTGGGTTGCTTTGACATTTTCATAGGATCGGACCAGAGGGGCTGGCCCTTGGTCCTCGTGCGCATGGGTGAATCTTGGATGCCCATCATCCTGTCACCAGTCCACTGGTGTATAACTGATAGACTGATAATTCAATTTACCTGGTGGTGATGTTAATGTTTTGGCTGATTGGTGTATGTAAACTTTTAGAGGAAACCAAAGAGCCTGGATGAAACCCCATGAAGACACGTAGATTTCAATATGCGTACTGTGTAGATGTAAGGCAAAAACGTTTCCCCCCAGTGCCATCTTGCCATCTGACTGATTGGCACCTCAACGTTTTTCCCTTCTAATTTGCGAAAAGTAAATTGCACGCTTTCTCTCTCTCTCCTACAAGCTAGGCAGCGCTAAAACACTTAACATTTAACGGCGCTTGTTCTGTCAAATAAATCAAAAGAAATTGCTTGACGTAATGAGACCGACGGTATGGTTGATGTTATCAGTGCAGTGTGAAGCCTTCTTCCTCTGAAGAGCTCCGGGAGGCTTATTGCTGCCAAGGTACAGCTGCTGATGTGCAATGACTCTGAACGCCAATGAAAATGTGCTTTAAAGTGATGGACGCTGATGCCGAAGAAAGAAATGAACCAGCGATCCAGGAGAGGCTTCAATCTCGGATGAACAATTACGTTCCACGGAGCCCCGTGTAAAATAATGGGCCACTTTTGAGCCGGCGTGCTCCGAAACGGCCATGCGCTCACCTTCTGAACCTGTAGACGCTACTCTGAAATCTCTCATTTGGCTGCAAGGGAGGAACGAGTGGATCTGCGTGTGTCAGGACACTATAATTACATCATCTGTCTTTTTAACTCATTGCTTTGTATTTAGAGGTGAGAGTCGATGCCAATGGAAAGCGCTTACTCTTCCTGAAGATTACCAGCTAGAACGAAAGTCGCTTCATCTAAACCCAGAGGATTCAAATATACCATACGGGATAAAAAGCTCTGAATGAAAAGCTTGAAAATGAAAAAGACCGCTACGAAAACAAGTGACTTTTTTTCCCCAACCTACCGTTCTTTAGTTATTTAGCTTTAAGCTCAGTAGCTTTCATTTCATGATGCTGTGTGTTTTCAGGTCTCATCATATCATATTGAAAAGTCAACTGTTATACTGAGCTTCCAGCCTCCTGACACACAGTATGAATGCAGATCAATTCCTGCTTTCTGTTTCACCCAGATGAGGATGGGTTCCCTGTTGAGTCCGGTTCCTCTCAAGGTTTCTTCCTATTGCCATCTCAGGGACTTTTTCCTTGCCACCGTCGTCCTCGGCTCGCTCATCAGGGACGATCTGATAATTTTTGATTTATACACATTCACATTCCATACAACCTTAAATAATTATTTTGATTGTGTAAAGCTGCTTTGCGACAATGACAATTGTTAAAAGCGCTATACCGATAAAATTGACAATTTTGACTTTTACTGTAAGCTAAAATGTTATCACAAAATAAACATTATCAGGGTAAACACGTGGTACAAAGAGTGTTATGCTTTGTGCCGTGAAGCCTTCACAGCCCGAAAAGCCTTCCGCTTCAAAAGGAAAAGCGTTTCAAGTTCCTTTCATCCTGTGTACCTAGTACACATTGAGGCCATGTCTTACGCGTGAACATCAAGTGTTTGAAAAGCTACAATTCATTCCCACATTTCAGTGAATTTACATGCACGAGATGCTGAGTTTTCGTTAATGTCTGTGTACAGGTGCTAGACACTGATAACCGTGTCTTGACTAGTGTGACTAGTAACTTGACTAGTAACCGTCCTGTTGAAGAATTTGAAGAGTTAGGAATGCCAGTCAAACAAAGTGCAAATCTCTTTCGGTTTTTAACTATTTAAATCTCTTACTCACTCATCGTCTATACCGCTTTATCCTGTATCCATGGTTGAGGGGGGCTTGGAGCCTATCCCAGGAGACTTGAGGCGGGGTACACCCTGGATGGGGTGCCAGTTTATCTCAGGGCACACACACACATATTCACTCATTCAAACAGTAGGGGCAATTTGGGAACACCAGTAAGCCTAATCTGCATGTCCTTGGACTGTGGGAGGAAACCGGAGTACATAGAGGAAAACCACCAAGCACAGGGAGAACATGCAAACTCCATGCACACAGACCACGAAGCGGCGGCGACGGCCCAGGAACTGCGAGGCGACAATGCTAACCACTAACCACCATGCCGCCCATATTTAAGTCAGCTCATTTAGATATTTAGATATTTAGATATTAAAAAACGCTGCAATCCACTCATTCCCAATGAAAATCTATTTGGAATGTAACAAATCGGCAGAAAGAGGAAACATGCTTCCAGGGTTGGTAATCTAAAAATGTCCGTGTTAGTAGAAAGGATCCTGATCTAACGCCACATTCCATTCAACTACAACAATGGTGGGGAAAAAAGTCATCTTTGAGCATGGTGTTAATAGTATCTCATGCATGCTCATCACCAAAATGTGTCAGTTTCCACAGTGAACAGAAAACACCTTCTTTTCCCTGCGGCATTTACACAGCCGCTCAGGGCCAAACTAATAACTCACATCATAGGTGTATTTATAGCTGCCAATTTGTGACTCAGTTACCCAGTCGTACAGAATCCTGGATTATGTGGGGTGCTGATGGTGCCCGAGCCGTGTCGGAAAATTCTAAATCAGCCTCCTGGTCCAGGCAGAATGTAATATAAATGTTTATAAAAGAAAGTCTAAATCTTATTGCAAAAACATTTTTTTTTATCAGATCATTTGATTTTAATTAGTTTTTTTTTTTTGGTCTTATATTGGTGAACGGTTGGTGAGTTTGCATGTTTACTCCGTGTTTGGTAGGTTTCCTCCAGGCAATTTAGTTTCCTCTTACAATCCGAAAAACTTGCAGACTAGGCTAAAGCTACGTTTACACTGTCAGTTAAATGTGACCCAATTCTCATTTTTTGCTCCTATGTGACACATATCTACGGTGGCCGAGAAGTGCAAAACAAGTTAACAAAATGAAAACAAAATAACAAATTAAAAACCACAATAACAAATTAAAAACCACAATAACAAAACCCAAAACAAAATAAAACATTCAAAAACAAAATAACAAAACCCAAATCAAAATAACAAATTCAAAAACAAAATAACAAAGCCCAAAACTAATTTGTTATATTGTTTTGCGTTTTGTTAATTTGTTTTCGGTTTTGCTACTTTGATTTTTAGTTTGTTATTTTGTTTTCGGTTTTGTTAATTTGGTTTTGAATTTGCTATTTAGTTTTTCGGTTTTGTTAATTTGGTTTGCACCTCTCGGCCGTTCAGAAACAAACCGGAAAAGGTAGGTATAGTTTGCGAATGACATTCTTACTGCTGATTGGATGAGACATCTGTCACTCAAGATATACAGGAAGTACTGTAGCGGCGGTAGATTCGTGTGTGTATGAATGTGCAAACATGTACTGCCCTTATTGTGGTTTCAAATATGGCGTTCTGCCAAATTTTTGTAGTTCTTGTGAAAAAAATCTTTTGCTTTTAAAAGAGACACAGCAGTTCGCAAACTAATCTTTATACCGTGATATGTCATCAGCATATCCAAAATCACGGCATACGAATGTCCATCCTGAAAGTACCGCTGAATAAATTTCCTTGCTTTATAATGAAAATTGTATTTTTTTTCTTAGTTTTGCACATTGAAAAAATGGTTTTAAAATGAAGCAGAACACACAAGAAAGAGACACAATTTCCTACTTCCTGCTTATCTTGAGTGACAGGTGTCTCGTCCAATCAGCGGTAAAAATTTAATTCGCTCAAACTATACCTACCTTTTCCGGTTCGTTTCTGAACGGCCGAGAAGTGCAATACAAATTAACAAAACCCAAAAAAAAAAAAAACAAATTCAAAACCAACTAGTTTCGGGTTTTGTTATTTTGTTTTCGGATTTGTTAATTTGGTTTTGAATTTGCTATTTAGTTTTTGGATTTGTTAATTTGGTTTTGAATTTGTTATTTTGTCTTTGAATGTTATTTTGTTTTCGGGTTTTGTTAATTTGCTATGCACTTCACGGCCACCGTACATATCGGATATTTTCTATGTCAGTGTAAACAGGAAAAAAACGCATGCACTCCAATATTTCGAGATCGGTTTCAGGCCTCCTTCATATGTGGAAATAAATCAGATATAAAACAGATATGTGCTAATGTGATTGTCGTGTAAACAGACAGATCGGATTTTCTGAGGCATTGCGTATTTTACGTTGCGCATTGTACGTCATTAAAACTGCGACTTCTTCGTCCATCTTGGCTAGTCTGTAGTGCAAGAACCTAAGTATGCGCGATGTTTCAGACGGTATGGCAAGTGTAAACACTTGAATCGGATATGGGTCAGAGTTGAAAGAACGTGTAAACAGACGGTCAGAATAATCAGATATTGGCAACAAATCAGATTTGGGCATCGAGACCTGCAGTGTAAA